>OZ014441.1:16846074-16967351 GCA_963966035.1 Acleris laterana | reverse complement strand
CGCTGCCGTCGTCGCCCGCGCGCAGCCGCCGCGGCAGCCACGAGCGGCCCGCGCCCGCCGCGCCGCCGCCCCATAAGAACACCGGTACGAACACGATCTTCACGATAATCAGAGTTTTGAATTTTCGTGGCAAAACGAAAGACTGTCGCTAGGTATCTAGCTAGTGATGGTAACGCTTTTTTTTATCGATAATTATAAAAAATATCAATCAATCAATCAATCAATCAAGCATTTATTTGTGTTTACAGGTCATTACAAAAGATGGTAAAAATCGGATCCCTTTGACTGCCATACATATCGTTGGTCATAACATAATCATAATGTATTGTTAGACATACATTTTTTTTGTCATAACTTCTTTCAGGGTGAAGTTACAGTTTTTAATAAACGTTTATCGTGTAGACTCGTTAGGTTAGTTTTATAAAAATCCTGAAAAAATAACCGTGTCCTGAGAAAAATGCATTATGACTTGCGAACATTATGACTAAAAATAATTATGGCAGTCAATAGAGACCCGGTAAAAATATGTATAGTATCACAGTAAATTGCCGGTAGGCGTACAAATTTATAAAGAAATACAACTAATGCTATAAGGACAAATAAATTTACAATAAATTAAAACTAAAATAAAACCTACTTATCACTAAACTAAATACTATAAAATTAAAACTAAATAAAAACTAATAATATAACAGGAATAAAGTATAAAATGTTAAAGTTTAAATCTGATTGGTATTAAATATAATAATATAATTACATTATTTTGTAATCTTCGCGACAGTTGTTTTATATTTGTTATTCTATCTTACTTTCATGTCAAGTAGTAAAATAACCCGGCGGGTAACTAAGAGGTAAAACTTTGAATGAAGTTTCTACACTACCTACCTCATTGAAAATAATAGACACTTCAGAAACTGTTTACTCCCAGAGTATGTTGAGAAATTAATGATCTAGATGATCATTATTTTCCCATCACTATCAAAAATCAAATAAAATATCATATGCTGCTGTGTGTATTGACGTGCATTTCAAAGAAGAAATATAATAATGTGTTATAAAATATATTGTTTATTTCACGGACCGTTTTTTTCTCTTTTACACAATTATCGATATATCGATAAAAAAATATTTCTAACACTAGATTCCGACCGTCTTTTGTTTTGCCGCGAAAATTCCGAACTCTGACGATGTTATGTGTGCTTATATGTTTGTCACGGTATTGTTGGGACAAGTGCACCTTTGTGTTACTGTTTTGTGTAGACAGGTTCTAGAATACGATAGCCAACCTTCACGTGTTGGAGAGGCACTTGAAGAAAAATAGGTAACTCATTACCTAAAAGTAACTGTTGTTGACTGATTTGGATCAATTTAGTTGCCTAAATACAATCGCCATCAAATACATAATTTTCATGATAGTTACATCCGATTCTGAAGTAGTATTATTTGCAGAACTATCAGAAGGCACGCTGCTGGGCGCGACGCGGCGGCGCGGCTCCTGCGAGTCCGGCATCTTCTCCGTGGCCAACGAGGACCTGTGCGCCACGCACGCGGACTGCTACTACAACGCCATGTGCCCCTGCAGCCTCATGGGCTGCCAGCGCTGCTGGTGGTGGCCGCGCCGCGCGCCGCCCGCCCACGACGAGACGCTCCCCGACCAGGACTCGCTCGACTACCGGGACCCCCCCTTGCGTATGTGCTCAGACTGTCTCCTCATATACGACAGGCTCTTCAACGCGCGCACCTACAAACGAGCTCCCGGCTCCGCCAACTCCAGTCTCTTCGTCCTAGATGATTCCGCCCTGTCCACCACCACCGTCAGCTCCCTGCGGAGCCTCGACGACCTAGAGGAGGTCCCGTCACGCGACGAACCGCAAACCAGGAGAATTCTAGAACACGACGCGTCTCCTTTCCTCTGTGGCAAGTTGGACTCCAATCGTCCCGATTCTGACGCGTCCGAAACGCCAGAACCGCAAGCGAAGGAGTACCATATTCTAGACAGGTGCTGCTGCGTCAGCCGCGCCAAATGCTTAAGCGGATGCGTCTCGCATAAACCTCTGGACGACGACGAGTTGAGCTACCTTCTCCAACGCGGTCCGCTGATCAACCATTTACTTAATTCTTCGTGCAAAAGAACGTCAAGCGTGTACACGGATAGTTCCGAGGACGTCGCGTCTCTCGCCGGCTCGGACAGTTTGTACTGCGACGAGAGGATCCCCCGCCACGTCCGCTCGGCGCAAATATCGAAAATAGTCGAATACTTCGAACGGAAAGGCGCCGATTTCAAGTGCGACAGGACGTTCAAAAGCCACTCTCGTTTCAAAATGAGCAATTTCGGCAAGGTGGAGATCTTGCGCGGGAGGGAGGGCGAGCGCAGCGAGAAGGAGTACTTCGTGGACGTGAAGCACCGCGGGCCCGGCGCGCGCCTCGAGCTGCTCGACGACGGCTGCGGCCGCAAGTGCGCGCAGCAGAGGCTCATGATCTGCGAGGGCGCCGTCAAGTCCAAACTCCCGCTCTTCGACAAGAAGTCATAACGATAAATGACTTAATTCTCCCGTGTGTCTGAACCCGATTGTGAATTTGCTCGTGTCAAATCGACAGTGACTCGTACTTCCATAGTAGTTACAGATATATTTTTATGCGAGATACGTGATACAAGGCTAGTGCCGACGTCCGGGGGCGAGGCCGAGCCCTTACTTAACTCGATTTTATTTGACGACTGATTTATCAATAAGCATTTGTTTTAAAGGACGGTTGTAGATTTAGTTTTAGACGGATTAGATGAGGGGACTTTTCAGTTGAACCTATTATGGCCTATTATTAAATAGTCTATTTTAGTCTAAATATATATGGCAGCGCGTATAATCATTGTTTTATATAACAAAGTGCATTCTTTATAGATATATCCACGTTTATTATATGTAAACTGAATTTGTAAATACGGTTTAGGTTTAATACGTTCGGTTTAAACTTATTTATACACAGTATTATAATAGTACTTGCCAGTTCAGATAATTGTAGTGTACATAAAAACTTAAGTATTAAGATTTAGCAACTGTCATAATAATAATTTTTGTACTTTTCAAGTGGCAGCAGTTTATTAGATCATTATTAGTAATTTAATATTTTTAACTTTTAATATATATTATAAAATACTTTACGAAAATTTAAATCGACAAAGTCATAGATTGATTTATTTTAAATTTAACTTTTTTCATATACTTTCTACATTAATTTAGGTTTGACTGTCACCGAGTGAAATCCTTTACTATTCACTAATATGAACATGATGGTCTATTAGTTATGACCAATAAGGGGCTGACGAATGCAAATTACGTCAAAATAATGTCAAACGATATCCATAACATGGATATGACTATTGCTTGGCAACAGTCGAACCTAAAAGCGGGTTAATTCTATTTCTTACTCGTTTGCCTACTAATATCTAGAAAGAGTTTCTTTTTCCAATGGGAATAAAGAATATATTGAAATTCTCACTATTCCTCTCTCAAATCGGTGCGATAAGAATAACTGCAGTTTCAACTAAATATTCAAATTCAAGGTCTGCCTTGCGACTATTTCCTCCTCCAAACTCAAACCAATTTAAGGAATATTTCAGGAACATGGACTATTAAAAATGTCCGAGTTTTACTTTTTATTTATTCTGTTTACTGATCACTGCACAATGGACCGCCATCATTAAAAAAAATAAGAAAAATATTTCGTAAACTTAATAAAAACGACTGTGTTTTACTTCTAACATTAGGTAGTATCTAGTAGGCCTCTATATATTGATAGCAGTCTAAAAAAGCATAAACAATAAACATCTTCATCTTTTTTTTTTATCTTTTTTTAAACAGTTTATAATTAAAGAGGTTGAAGCGTTTAGGAAAAAAAAATGCGGCACGCAAATTGTTCATTCGTTACTTTGTAAAGAGAGAGCGTTCATATAGAGAAAAAGACAGCATTATCTGTTAATACCTAAGTGGCAAACGAATAGGTTCAAATAGGAATAACCCCACAACGCGACTACTAGTCGTTACTTTGTATACTTTATTAATATAAACTATATCTTTATACACACTTTCCTAGTCTTCAAAAACGTGTTTTCCCGGTGGTGTTAACAATACCTCTCATGTTATAACTTGAGTTAGGACTTCTGGTGGCATATCGTGGTTCTAGAATCCATGGAGTCGCTATTTCCTAATTATTATAAACATACCACTTTGATTTTGGCCGTATGCATTACAAAATAAATCAAATAAATTTTTAGTTCGGTTTATCCATACCTACTAATATTTGTTTGTTTGTAACGCTTTCACAGTGAAAATGTCCTCTGTATCAAAATTAATTTAAACTGGTTTAGCGATTTAACGAATGAATGAATTTTGAAATATGACAGTACTGAAGGTCAAAATCAAGGTGGTATTTTTGTAATAATTAGGAAATAGCGACTCCATGGATTCTAGAACCACAACATGCCCCCAAAACTCCCAGCCCTAGTTATATCCCATCAGCATGGCGCTTTTGGTTGAGAAACATATTGTTACAATATTGGTAATAAATGTACAGTGCCTAGACCAAATTCCATTTTTTTACACGCGCACTTACGACAGAGAGTTATAAGTCCGAGACTTTTTAAAAGGTCCATAGTAGTAATAGTCTCTATTAAATATATCGGATCAAAAGAGATCAAAAATATCTTACCTCAAACCTATTGTTACAGTAGAAGTGCGCTTAGAAATTTTTGACCACCTTTCTGGTACAATATATTCGATGGTGACTGTACAACACTTCAAAGATTATGTTTACGTTTTTGCAACTTATTTCAGTGAAATAAGGTAATAAATGTAAAAAATATCTTTGAAGAGTTGTACAGTCACCATCGTCTAATAACTTTTTTACACTCAACTAAGCCAATCATTCAAAAATTAAAGGCTAAGGTACTGTATATTTCTCGTATTGTGACAAAAACTTACATTTAGATTCTATGACGATAACAAAAAAATTCCTCATGTAAAAACAAATAAAGTGTTGCGGCTAGAGCTAAAACTCTATAAAATAAAATCAATGTACAAATGTGTGTCAAAACAGGCCGACAGGTCAAATGTAACGGATCGTTTTAATGAGAACGCAGACTGGTGTAGACTTTTTATTCAAATACGATTTGATATCGTAATGTATATCGTAATAGATAACTTTTAACTAACAGTTTACCTACTGTCTCGTCTATAAGGTTGCCTGACAGTCCAAAATCTCTGGAGAAATGTGTGCAACATTGAGAGCCATCGGCCGACAGAATTGTAGTGTGTGGTGCCCCTAACATAACGTTGCTTAAATACAAAAGGGCCACAAATCAAAATGTGTTTGTGTTGCATTTAAATTCGGAATGCTATATACTTTAAGTTTTAAATCAAACTATATCTGTTTTTGTTTTGTGGCGCTTTTGCATTTAAGCAGCGATAATATGGCGATACGGTACTCGACACTTCTCGGATGCTAGAGTAACCTAGGCAGCTTTCGAAAAGGAAGTATTTTTAGAAGTAACGTTTTACTAATCATATGAGCATTGTGAGTCTAAAAAGCTCAATACGAAATGCGGTCATTTCTTTCCCCTGAGACCTAGTCAACGTTATAGATAATATATAAAACTAGGTCTGTTCGTTTTTTCTTATAAAATCAAAATGTACGAAATAATTTTCTGAAAAAAGAAACGATCGGAAACGTACGAACCAGTTCATAATAATTACAACATATTCAAAAATGGTGGAAATCGGACTTCATTTAGGGGGTGAGAAACGTTATCGCCCGGAAAATTTATATGAAACATTTTTGACAGCTGCGGGATTTAAGCGTGGCCTCACCATACTCTTTTTTTTTTTTTTTTTTTTATGGCATAGAGAAGGCAAACGAACACACAGGCCACCTGATGGTAAGTGGAAACTGTGATCCATAGACATTCGCACTCAAAAGACTCTTAGTTTGTTGTTCATGATTTTCACATCTAGCCATTCAGTTCAAAAATTAACATCATCTAACACGGCTGTAACTCATTAAAATGATCCGGAAATAAATGAAAAAGATCCATATTTTTGTAAATACAGTATTACATAATTATTTAAATATTCATCGGCATCGTATATTCTTTAAATCATGGTTATATATGTCAGGGTATACTTATTCATTGTAAATATATGAGAGTAGGGAACTCCGTTTGAAAGTAAAGTTAATAATATAAAGGTTCCGTGATGTTGCGGGATGTTTGGGATATGTATAGCAGTGCCAAAACAATTTGTATGATTATTTTGATTTCATTTGGTATGTGTTGAAACCATTGCACTCTGCATTGAAATGATACCTTCGGCTAGATCCACACCATGTTTTTTTTTATGTGTCACATAATAGGGTAAAGTCGCCAGTGGTTAACCGTAGACCAGTAGTCGACCTTATAAGAGTGCGAAGAGTGGGAAATATACCTTTCGTACCCTTCCCACTCATACAAAGTATTGGCAGAGGCCGACTACAGGTCTCTGGCTGACCGCTGGTGACTTTACCCTAACTCTTTTATTCAATTTACTGAAAAAACACCACAACTTTTTTACCAAACTATAGTAAATTACCGGTGGTCTTGACTACGTAGTGTTTTATTTTTTAATTATTTTTAATTAGGTTTTCTTTAATAAGACTTGGTGTGGATACTCAATAAGTTACTTGTATAATCAAAAGCAATTACTTGTCCGTCCAAAAGTGGAAAGTAACCTGTGGAACTTTTACTTCACACCAAATAGTTTAGTCGGCGAATTAGACGCAAGACTGATGTAGACTTATTGGCTTATTTCCACGCTGCTCTTCAAAATAGAAACGTAATTACTAAATGGACTTGAAAAAATCCTTTTGGTCTTCAAACTTGGAATAAGTCTATTGACTATAGACTACGTTAATAATCTAACAATCAAAGTTATATACAATTAAATGTTTCTTGTTTTTTTTTCATGTATAGAGTTGTATTCATGAGACATCTGATTATACAAATGGGCAAAAAGTTGAGCATAATTAGGTAATAGCTGTAGTTTACCATACAAACGACGAAGTTGGAAAAGTTCCGTTGTGCGTCGAAAACTATTCTTACAATTGTATGGCATTTTTTTGTTGCACAACGGAAAATTTCTAAAATACAATATCATATCGGTCTTTGTGAACTCCACCTAAAAACGGTCAAGACACCTCGTCGCCCTCACTTGCGTTTAAAACAGATAGTTTAATCATTGTTTGCTAATAATTAGCTTATTTTGCACTTGTTAAACTAAATAACTGTCCAATAGTATAAATATTATTTGTTGCAAATGACCTCTATTACGTTGAAGCCAAACGCCTTAGCAAATGATCATACAATCCAATATATATAGTATTTGCAATAAAACCAGTTAGTATAAATATAGTTGTGTTGATTCGCTTTGTATCAATCATATATGTTTGAAATTTCAATATATTCCAAAGGTGTAAATTGTAATCGATACCTTCTCAACCTTGAACTTTTGTGTCTGTCATTCATTACATACAAATTTGGCCTCAAGTTCCTTACTGGCCGTATTTTCAACGCAACGTCATCCGCCATCTTGTTACTATCTAACCATCACAAAATGGCCGCCTTGAGAATGTATCGAAAACAGCTGATCTGCCAGGAATTATAATGAGGTAGCTGTAATGCCTACTAGTTACGATAATCGTCAAACGTACCTGTTAAACTACCCTATGTATAATAATTGTGCAATAGCAAGGTATATTGAAATGGACGCCTATCTTTAATGGTAGCATTTGATATAGCTGGTAACGTCGTAAAAGATTTCAGATGGAAAAACTAAAATAATATTTCTGATCGTGGTCTGCTATGAACTAAAACGATGGTGGTTTTTAAAATGAATGAAAGCTTATTATTTACTTAGTCAACAATTTAGTGCATAGCAGAACACGTTAACTAAAGTTGATTAAAATAATATTCGCAATGTCTAATGAACGAACATTTAAACATGTTGGGTTCAGGCGTGGCAGGTTATCAGCCCGTAGAACGTTTCCATGCCATTTGATTAGGAAGTTTCCAGCTATAATCAATGCCACTTGTAAATGACGTCGATATAATCAGGGTTCAATGTAGTTTGCATTTGTATTGTTTTATTCTTCACTCTGAACTCAAGTGCGCAACTGTAAGCCACGGGTTCCCATTTCTGGGTGGGTTGCCCTTCGAGCAGATGGTACCAACGAAACCTAACTGTACCATTACCATGAGTTACAATTACCATACTCTCTCTAGTCTCGAGGTCTACGAGGGACAGCATTGGACTCGCTAGCTAGTACATTAATTTGTAACTCTTGGTAAGGGTACAGGTATACTATTGGTTGGTAGTTACGATTCGAAGTTGAGCACTTTACTTGAGTAGTATGAAAAAAGGTTAGTAACAGCGAAACGAGTTAATACTAAAAACGCTATCGCGTAGCGAAGCGGTATAGGATGGTGGCTGACTTCTCTCGTAGCAAGCGAACTCGTTTTAAGAGCTAGATACATTAATTTTGATCGCTATTTTGGAGTACCTGGCGCGTTTATTGTATTTGTTCCCGATTATTTAGTGATCATGGGGGTGCAATGACTCCCACCAATCACCAATCATGTTCCTTTTGTATTCATACGAATAATAATAAGTACAAAAGGAACAACGCGATGTTAACTTGTTTCACTGAATGTAATATAATCCCGTTTTTATATCGACATCGTTACTATATCTTCGATACAATTTTTTTCATAATTAATTATCAACAAACTCACCGAGTGTAACTTTTTTTATAATAATGTTATTAAAGTGTTTTAACATCCAGTCTTGCCATTGACGAGTTACACCATATACGCATATCAGTTTCAGAATACCTAGTTAAGCTCTAGTTGAGGTTTAGTGTAATCTGTTTTAGGACACGCACGCGATACGTCTTTGGTATTTTAAAAGACTGTCTTGTGTTGGAAGGTTAGAATCGTACAGCGTATATTGCCAAGGAAACTATTGGGACAAAATGGAGCTCCAGCGGTCCTAATATGTGGATAAAGCATCCATCACTTTTTGACACGTGTACTTATTTACCTGTCAGAAGGTAACGGATGCCTTATCATATTAGACCCCCTGCAATATTGTAAACACCATTAAGTTATCCCGGTTATTTGTTGAATAAAATTGTGTTCAACTATTGGCCTAAAAATTAGATTTTGCAGTATATAATATTATGCTCGTGTTACATTTTAACACACTGAATGATAAAGATGCAACTATAATTGCCAAATAATAATATTCGATGCCTGTATTCATAAATTCCATGCAAAGTGGACCCTAAATAGAGTCCTTAGCAGTGAACAGTGTTCTAACTATCCGATCCGCGTGCGTGTCCGCCATTGATAAGTTAATTTGTTTTAAGGCACTAACATACTGTTTAACGGTTGTGTCCACGCCCGACTAAACTAGCGTAAGAGCCGATGAGGCGTGAGGATTATTTGTAAAATGAAGGTGTATTAAATATATTTTGTTTCAATGATGCATTTTATTTATATACTAAGATACTCAGTTAGCGGTGTACCTTGCGCAAGCTCCGTCCGGATCGCTACCATACCTTTAACCCTTTTCCAGGCCTTGCTAAAGTAAGGATACAAGCTAAAAATTGAATAGAGCCACGAATTCGTAACTTCAAGAAGGATACTGGTCACATTTCAGAAAAGTTCAATTAAATTTGAGACATTATATGTAGGTAGTTAAGTTCAATTTTGACCGACATGAATGTGGTCGATGAAATGTACTATGCCTGGAAAAGGGTTAACCTACCGCCACGGCACTGGTCTGGTTTGGCGATAAGATCACCACACACTTATAAGCGCACGTTTTCGTAGATGTATTTCTACCGGTAGGGATAAGTCCACTGTTCATTTCTTTCATAATCCGTGTTGATTTCAGGTAGGTTAGGTTAGACTTGTAACCATTACAAGATAACCTGAGATCAACACGGGTTCTATAGGTTCTATGAAACAAGTGTCGGTGAAACATGGGTAAGCCGAATCGGTTACGTATCAGAATAATACCTAAAAGTTCATAATGAAATGAAAATATTTATTTCAGACAAAAAATATCCATAATCATCATATCACATAAAGTTAGTAACATAGACTTATAAACAAATTAGTAAAATTTAAAATGTTCGTTAGGGTTTACGTGGATGGACATCCAATGTGTGAGGATAGGACTGTCCATCCTTTCAGCTAGCACCTTCAGGAGAGTGTTGGTGCTGCCCCGCACACGCGCCGACAGGGACGCTACGCGTTTGCGCAGTACGGCCTGAAAGCCGTCAGTGCTGCTCGCGGCGAACATCCCAGAGGCGCTGCAGCGCCAGGGCAGCCCCAGCAGCCCCCTGAAGGCGTTGTTGTATTGGACTCGCAGAGCACTATAGGTCTTTTTGGTGTAATTGCTCCACAGATTGCACGTGTACAACGTTTGGCAGAAGATTTTAAAGAGGGTCATCTTCACCTCTCGAGAACAACGAGCAAATCTGCGTGAAAGCATATTACCCCTGACCGACATTGCTCTGCGTTCCCTTTCCAGGTCCATATCATCTTTTAGAGTGTCCGTGACCCAGTGACCCAAATACTTAAATGTTGTTACTGTCTGAAGAGGAGAACCTAATACCTAATGTTTTTTTTTTACAGAAACCGAAAACTTTTCAGGATTTCTTAAAATGCCATTGTATAGAACTCATTAGGTTAGGTTAGGTTAGTTTTATAACAATCCTGAAAAATTTACGGTTTCAATAAAAAAGACCATTAGGTATTATGAACTTTTAGGGATTATGATACATTAAGCATATTAATTTTAGGCGTTCTGATACGTAACCGCCGAATCATAATAATGTCATATCTAACTGAACATCTACGTTCAACTTTCATGGCACCCGGTAAGGGTAGCAAAAAAACAAATACAGTCGAATGTTTAATGAAAAATACCGTTTATTTAATTTAATTATGCTACAGCTAACTGTACCTATATTTATACCGTACTTATATTTAAAGAAGTTTATATTCCTCATTTTGCATTTGAAAAATAAAATAAGCCAAATAGGTAACAAAATGTAAATTTAATTGTCACACTAAATAAATATTACTCAGTGTGGAAAGGTCATTTAGTAATTTAAAATGGATGAATGGAATGAATTATTATATCACACGTCAAAGGTTGACAGCAAAATCCATGTAACATATTTTAGTACAGATGTAGTGAATAATCCTTTCCCATCGTTTTTGGTCGGATAACATCGTATTTATCTTGCTTACTCAGATGGCTTATTGATGGGTAAAGAAGCTTAGTGAGAAAGCTAGATAAATACGAACTAATCCGACAAAAAACGATGGGAAAGCATTACTCACTACATCTGTAATAGGTTCAAACCTTTAATTTTTAGCGTCTTTTTATTCATTGTTTTTCTGCATATACCGATACCGATGTTTAGGGCTGCGTTCACCTTCCAATTTAACAGACGGTTAAGTCTTAATCGTCTGTTAGCCAATACATAATTTGACAACCGTTAAAATGTTAACCGTCGTTTTAATTGTTGGTGAACACTGCACTTAAAACAGCGCCGAGTGTACTACGGATGTACAGTGGCGCCCTCACTACTATTATTGTGTTTTCTAATAAACTAAAGTATTTTCTTGAAATTGGTCGGTAGGTTTTTGTACTACAAATAAAAACACAACTTTTAGGGTATATGACATAGTTTAATAACAATTCACCTTCGAGTTATCAACTTAACGGAAAAAAGTGGCCACCTTTTCCCGTTAAGCTGACTACTCAAAGGGATATTGTTATTAAAAAAATTTATGTATCCCATAAATTGTGTTTTTACTTGCGCTACAAAAACATATCGTCTGATTGCAAGGAAATTCTTTAGTTAATTAGAAAACACGACAGTGGTAATGAGGGCGCCACTGGACGCTCGACGTTTGCTCGGTGCAGTCTTAATCAAAACGTTGACAAATGAGATCGAGCAGAATCGAGTCCCAGTTTCAAGTAAGTAAATTCAAATACGTGTCATATTTTATTTTGAATATTGTTACAACTTTTTAAGAGGGCTAAATACACGTATCAAGTAGGTGTCAGCTTACGATTCGATAATGTTCGTCTGATTAAGGACAGCCTTCTACACGCTGCAACAAAAATGCTTCGGTTAGTAAAGAAAACTTAGGAAAACATAAAAATGTTTATAACCAATTTACAGCATATTGACAAGTGACGCAGGGTGACGGAATCAGTAATGGACAAGGATCAATAGCGGACACTTGATTGTTATCTTACAGAAGAAATGGTTGTGGTTAAAGGCGTTTAGTAGGTACTGCTAGGCGATGAGCTTGCAACCTGTCACTAATACACTGGTAAACATCTTCGCCTAAGTGTGCAAAATGTGGTTACAGAACTAAAAATTATTCAAAGTAATGAGTTGGGTTAATTACTTGACCTACATCAACGAAAATGTCATAAAATGCAGTGGGATTTAAAACCTTGATTTTTATTTGACTTGTTCCTAAACCCGTTTTTGTTAAGAGATACCTGAGATGTCCCTGCTGCAAGTGCATTTTGTAGAAAGCCGTTGTGTTAATAAACGGTGCAGGCACTGGAAACAAGAAACTTACCGTTCTTTTGATGCACGTTGAACTCTTGCACTTTTTCCGATTGCATTTTTCTGGGCTCGAGGGCGGCGGCGGCGGCGGGTCCTTGGAGGGGGACGGCGAGCCCTTCGAGGTTGGCGGCGGCGTCGGTCGGGGCGCGCACTTGCAGCAGCGCTTGAGGGCCAGCGCGACGCCCGGGGGGAGCCCGGACTTCGACGAATCGCCGGGTTGCTCCTGCGGGCAGACTTTACGCTTCGAGAGGACCCCACTCGGCGCCGTCACCTCCATTTCTTGGACCTCGACTTGGCACTCTCGCCTCAACTTCGGCCCCTTGAACCCACCCTCGAGCCTGCCCTGCCTCGCTTGGCTGCGGTTTGCCGAGAAGGTCACGAAACTCGCGAGGACCAGAGGCAGCAATGCCAGCAGGTAACCGATTACCTCCGGCCCGATCGCGCAGGCATCTTCAGTGTGCATGCATGAAAAAATAAAAAATAACATGCATACAGTTGAACATAGAACCTCCTTTGAAGTCAATAGATAAATAACACGGGACAGAATAAACAGACTAGGTACAGTCGGCCAAAAATGTGGTCTAACACCCTAAGGTTGAAGTTCATTTGAACCAGTTACTCTATAGAATATGACATCGCAAAAGATCATACTAGCAAAACATCATATACGCATAACATCATACTCGCAAAACATCATAATACGCATAACATCATACTAGCAACACGATTTTCGCAAAACATTACATTTACAAATAGTCGGGTTTTGTTATAAAATCATTAGGTAGTTATGTTAGATTTATATCAGGCCCGGAGGGCCAAACGACCCAGAAATAGGAGCTCCGCCGTAGCGGAGCTCCGTTGACACTATCTAATTCATGTCTTAATAATAGTTAAGTTTTGCTAATGTGATGATTTGCGAATGTCATGTTTTGCGAATTATGATGTTTTGCTTTTATGATATTTTTCAGAATATCATGTTTTGCGAATATGGTATCCAACGACGGAAGGATTTGAACGTCATGATACAACAAGTTCGATTTTCTCTTGCAATAGTATTATGACTGTGACAAGTATCAACCTTAGCGATAATTAGATTTAACAGAAACTTTTGCCAAAACTGGTAGACTACTTTCTTGGCCGACTGTACCATCGGTACGAGTACATAGAAAATATTTAAGTTTCGGGAATCAATAAACACAAATAGGTTAAAACTGTCCCTTATATAAACCAAAGCACCCACAGTCAGCAAACGATATCTCCCCACGGAAGAGCATTATGGTACCGCGCCATATGCCTGGCTTCGGTCTTCCGTAATAATCCTTTTTCATTCCATCTTGACCGTCAAAGTACCCGGGGATAGGTTTTACACGGCTGGATTGGAACTCCCTCCATTCTCGCTCTAACTCCTCTTGGCTGGATACGGACGGAAAGGGAGAAAAAACATTTTAACCAGGGGTTTTAAAGTGTAAAAGTGATTTAAGTAGAAAAAAAGCGTAATTCTTTCTAGTAATTCAACTCTCGGGTAAGATTTTTGGAAAAGAGAATAGTAAGCTCTGGCCAAAATATGAACCGCCGGTTAAAAAAAATATGAAAATAGGCAAAATAACGACTCTTTTCATATCATCGTGGAGTCGCTAAAAACTTCTAGATCAAAACAGTAGTAACTCAAAATACAACTGTATTCTAAAATCAACTTCAATACCTACAACTTCTATAAGCTTGAAACAAAACTAACAAGGATTTTGAGTTGATACTGTTTTGATGTAGCAGTGCGAAATAGTTGCGGTTTTAGTAAGGGATAATTACTAAAAAATGCTTTAGAATTAACGACCATTTGCTATAGTAGGTCGTAGGTAAGTAGTGATTTAGGGTCCCCTAACATAGTCGCGGAATCGGCCCAAAATTGTAGTGGTCACCACTTATGAGCCTGAAACGACGTCAGCCTTATTTCACTCGTTTTTCAATTTTTTTCAATCGAAACTGGATTATTTCCTCTTGAGTTATAGTAAAAAAAAAAATTTTTTCTAGGCATCCAATCTTAGCGGGGATGAGACCTTTAAGCGTTAGTGGAGTCCAGCGCAGGATGTGCAGCGTTTTAGGAAGCGCATGAAATACGGGAAATTAAAAAACATTTTCTGTAAACCGTGTTACATAAATATACCTAATACCCAAGTTAAGGAGATGATACTTGGTAATTTTCTGCCCTATCATTTTGTTTGTCGAAAAACAATGTTCTTTTCACCGGCGATGCTATGTAGGTACCTAAAATAGGCTCATTAAAACCAAGCCAAAACGGCAAATACGGAACCCTTATGCCGGCACCACACGCTTGGCATTTGCCGCAAACTCTGCGGTGTTTTGTAACCCGCTACTTAGTTTGGTAGTTAAATAACAGAAAAAAAAACATTTCTAGGGCACTCCATACGGTTCTTCTGATTAAGTGAATATTTTCGAAAATAATCGCTACGAAAGTTGCATAAATTGTGTCCCAAAAAAAAAAACAAGGTAACCCTTAATAAATACTCAACCAACATTTTTTTCCACATGATCGGATATAGCGTTTTTGAGTTATTTCCGAAAAACTGTGCTTCTCAACAAAAGGACGTAAGTGCAATGAAGATACGCTCTTTTCCTGGTGCAGTTTCTTGAGATAGTTTTTGTGTACCGGCACACTGAGCATGGTCAGACATGATCTTGCCCCGTTTTTCACCACTCTAAATAAACTTTGTATGTAACTGTTGGGTTATTAGTATCCCTTGCTTATTACACTAATATTATCATGAGGACAGATTTGTAATTTTATGTTTGTAACGAAAAAACTCGAAAATGAATGGACCGATTCCAAAAATGCTATCACCATTAGAATGCTGCATTATGCCTGTGATTAACTAAGACTATGTTTTATTTTCTGCTATAGTTAATACATAATATAACACTAATTCCACAACAGTAACGAATACCGAAACAAAACGAAAGCATTTAAAATTTACGGATAGTTAGTTTTTCGTTACTCTATTTTGATACCTTAGGGAATGAATCTCCAGAAATCCCTTCTTATGGTACCCCTAAGATATCCAAGGAATATTCCCTCCAAATTTCAGGACGAAGAGATCGGTGAATCAGCCGATCAGATTCTTCTTTTGAGAAGGGCATGCTTCGAAGGTTCGGTCATTTGGAAAGGATGGATGAAAGAAGATTGACGAAAGAGATATACAGATCGAAAGTGAATGGAAGTGTCGGAAGGGTCCGCCCTTGGCGTACTTTTCGAATCAAATCGGAGAAATACTGGAAAACTAACCGAAACCGACGTGCGTGCATGACTCGATGTAAGAATGTGGAAGAAGCGAAATAAATTTGTCAAGATCGTAGCAAGTGGAAAAAAGTGGTCTCTTGCCTACTCCTCTGGGAAACAGGCGTGGTTTAATGTATGTATGTATATACAGAAAATCATAATTATACCTACCAGTCGCATAAGTTGATTGGTGACGAGCACATGTTGTTTGATGACGGGCACATGTTGAAAAGTGCACCTGAAGGTGGTTAGTTGTTAACACGTAGATTAAGTCACATACTTGATAAGCATGTTTTAGCCGCTCTTTTAAAATAAATATTACATTTTATGAGATCATTTTATTGTGAAGTAAACAACGGAGAATGAAAATATGCGGTTACAGTATTCAGATATTTTTTTTTAGCAGTGCTTGTCATTCAGGTGCGACGTATCTTGACTTTCTTCTAACGGTCATTCATGCGGGTTCTATGTAGCTCGCACTGAAAGATGTAAAGAGTTTGGATATAAGAATTAATAAGGAATTACGCCTGCCATACACGGACTGCTTTAAGCAGTCAGGACCGACTGGACTCGGTTGCTATTGGTCGATTTACAGTTTCAATACCTTAGAAAGTGTAGATTGTCCAATAGCAACCAAGTGCAGTGGATCCTGACTGCGTAAAGCAATCCGTGTATCGCGGGTCTTATTTGCGACCATACTTTCAGAGCTGGGGGTTACCATGACATATTACAGTTTACTTCAGGTTGAGAGAATGGGACCGAGCTGTATAACTGCTGTAGCTGTCCCTTTCTCTCAGCCTAAACTGGGTGGTTACAATGACATACTAAACCAGTTTACTCGAGGTTGAGAGAAAGGGAAAGAGCTACACAGTAATACAGCTCTGTCCTTTTCTCTCGACCTAAATTGAACTGCTTTAGTTTGTCATGGTAACCCTCCTGGACCTGAACTTAGTAGGTACTTATGTAATGGTAACTCTTAAATGGCCTAAGCGATTTTCATCAAGCTTATTATTAGCTGAAAACCATCCAAATTAAACTGGATTTCTAAAACTAAACTAACGTACAGTCACGAGATTTAATTTGGTACCCACCTTAGGTCCAAAGTCAATCTCACATTCTACAACAATAAGGTTGAGATTCCTAAAAGTTACAAATGACTTGACATCTCTAATGACATTGACGACTTCAAGGATAGTTTTCTTGAAATGGGTCCCAAATTAACGCTCGTGACCGTACAGTAGAACACAATTAATATGGCGTGTCGTGAATCTTCGTTCGCGCAGAAACGAACAACGAATCCGATGATTTCCGAAAGCACGATTAAGTAAAACCCACGATCAGACTTGTATTGTACGTAAATAGTTATAAAAGCTAAAAGCGTTGTTTTTAAAGCTAAAACCAAAACTTACAAAGTTCCACCGGTTTTGCTTAATGGCACTCCGCTTAAGCAAGTGCAAAATTTTAAGTACCTGGGCCATTGGGTCACGGATACACTCAAGGATGACCTTGATTTGAGCGGGAGCGCAGGGCGTTGTGCGTTAGGGCTAATATGCTTGCCCGCAGGTTTGCTAGGTGTACCAAGCAGGTAAAAGTTACTCTTTTTAAAGCCTACTGTAACTCTCTGTACACCTGCAGCCTGTGGTCGCATTACACCCAAGGAGCGTACAGGGCCCTGCGCACCCAGTATAATAACGCCTTCAGGTGGCTGATGGAGCTGCCACGTCACTGTAGTGCTTCGGGGATGCTAGCGGAGGCAGGGGTGGGTAGCTTCTCCAGTATTGTCAGAGGGCGCATTGCCTCTCTTCTCCATCGAGTGCGGGGCAGCCCCAATTGCCTCATGCAGACGGTTGCGGGGAGACTGGACGTGGACAGTGCTATTATGCAGCACTGGACGCGCGTCCAACTCTCAAAAGATACGCGACTGTCTAACGTACCTACATTTAATTAAAATTTAATTTTAACTAACTAACATAATTATAAGACCAATGTTATTAACACTATATGGGCAACGCCTGAAATAAATGATTTTTATTTTATTTTATTTTATAAGGTGATAAATAAATTGCTTGTAATTTTTCCATCTCACTCACGGCTGACTCAATGACACGCGGGCGCGCGTCAACATGGCGTCACTAATAACCAATAATAGCACAGTATACAGAAGTGCAACGCATAGATTATGCTGATTGGTTCTCGCGCTTCGAAAATTCGTCATCTGCGCAGGTACATCGGTAAGCCATATCAGTTATGTTGTACCGTAGCACTTTTAATTTGTTGGATAAATGGAAAAAAATCTACATTCTAGCTCTGAACCGTCCGTGTTTCGGACTCTAACTCCTTCAACAGGGCATGAAGTAAACACATGCGATCTGTGATCGAGGGACGAGTGCGTTCACGACGGCGCATTGATATATCTTTAAAAATACGGTGTGCTCCTGGTCCCCACGGACCTAAAGTTTCAACCCCAAAAGGCTCAAATATGTAACTTCTATCAAGTGTATGACTGTATTTGCGCCTTTTAAGGGTCTCCGCTGATTCCGCCGCGAAACCAGCCATAGTAGGTACTTGTTCCGGGAAGGTGTGACGGCGCAAGGGTGTCCACGCAAGTGGCATCTCAAACCAACGGCCGGCCCAACTTCCACGGAACAAGAGTCATCCCATCAGGTCTTTTAAATACCATCATCGCGCATGAGACCATTTGGTTCCAAAATAGCCGCGCAATTGGCGGTGGTAAAAGCCCGACGGATGACATCATTAATGCTGGAGTGACATATACCCTTAATTATTACGAGTTAAGTCGACTTATACCCTTTTTCACTAAGACCCCTACTTGGTAAAATTATACGAGTCGCTTATCTTCAAACTCGGATAAGTCAATTCAAAAGGACAACGGAATTTGCGTCTTTTTTCAAACGAATTAAGTTTTAAATTATAATACCAAATTTCAAGCACATATCTAAGGGACTCATATCATACCTACTGTCAAAGGTAAATAAGAGTTATTAACAGAGATCGGAATAGGTAGAGCTAATTTGCCTAAACTTGACGCGTATTCATTCATTGCGTGAGTGAAATGGGAATACATTATTGAATGAAGGTGCATCAAGTTTTAGCAAATTAGCTCTGCCTATTCCGATCTTTGGTTATTAACGTTAACACGACAACGTCTCAAAAGCAATAATGGTTTTACTGAATAGTAGTAAAAACGTATGGAGTCAAGCTTAAATCACATTTAAGATAAAAACTCGATTTAACTTCATACGTTTGTGCTCTATACGGAGTAGGATTGGCATAAAGAGTCTTACCTCCTCCCTATATCCGCAGGTACATTTAAATGGAACCCCATATGCCATGTTCATCCCGCGGCTTTGTTTCGGCCAAAACATGTATAACAGCGCTAGCATCCCAACACCGACGAGGCCGACCACCAAGACCGTGGTTTGTTTGTCGCGGTCACTCATTGTAGAAGTGGAGAAGGAGAGCTGGAAGCAAGGCGTATGGAGTGGGAGCTCCAGTGGAGGGGTATAATGCACAATATGTACACGATGATGATGATGATGATGATTATTATGATTATGATGATGATGATGACGATGATGATGATTGATGATGATGACCTGGCCGGATCAGGCGGGCGGTCGATCGGCCCTCCACACTTAAAACTAGTGGGACATAGCTATTACTATTGTATATTTGTAGCAGCATTTTATCCAATTTAACTGTCGGAGAACACTGATCACTACGCCCGCGAATGCTGAAAGGTGACAGGTGACAATTCGGTATACAATGCAAAGTTAACAAGCTTTCACATCAGTGGGATTCATATCAGCTGCGCCATGTACATTGAAATATCAGCTGTCACCTGTCATCGTCAGAATGGTGAAATAGGGGGCTGGAAGCAAGGCTAGTGCATGCAGTGGGGGCTCCAGAGGATAGGTGAAAGGGGAGTTTTTAATGTATACAATTCCCAAGTTATACCCAGGGTGGGAAATTATGGAGTCGCCACAGCTATTATATATTTGTGGCACTATTGTCCAGGGACTCCGATGACCTCGCTCGAGGTTTGTACCCAATTTAAATTGTCTAGAGGTTTGTTTTGGGCTCTAGGTACCTTTAGACTTTGGTCGTAAGTTTCATCGATGGCGGTTTTCCCAGTGATAGGTTCTAACTTGCCTACGAGCGGGTGAGGTTGATAATTCGTCGAAGATTTACAAATATTGTTTGATATAGTTATCTAAGGCTACGTCCGCGACAGGCGGTTTGCTAGCGCCAAGAGCCTAACGTGTCGCGTGTCGAGTGACGAAGTGAAACAAACATATTGAAATCTGCACAGCGCGCTCTCAAGGTGAGTGGAGGCCTTTTGTATTTTAAAACAACACACAAATCATTATACCGATCCTTACCTTGAGGACATCTTTTTTCTACAACTTTCATCATGTTCAATACCTGCATATACCTACTTTGTTTCGAATATTTTATAAAAAAATCTCACATGTTGTGAGTTTCGGTACAGTGACAGGTGATTTCTTTGACAATACTGGACAATACATCTAGCTGTCAATGCACTCTATTCCTATCATTCATAGAATATAGTAGTTTATGCAATAGTTGTATAAGAGAGGTCAAAAAATATGAGTGGCGTGTGTTACGATATGTGAGCCGAAGGCGAACATCGTAAAGGTAAGCGCCACGAGTGTTTTTTGACTTAGTTATACACCGTTGCATACAATACTTTTTCTACGACTAGGTTTAAATGAAATGCAAAACTAAGCGAAAAAACTTACAAACGAACGAACGAAGTAAAGAACAACAAACGAGCGGGAAACAAGAAAATGACAAAATATGTGTCTATGGTTTACTTTGTTTTTAAATTGACGGAATGGAAAATAGAATTATTTACAATTCCAAAACATTTTAATTTGACCAATCAGAATACTTCACCAAATTAAATCCACCAATCACAATACACATCGACTGTCAAACGGAACGATAGGTTCTTTTAGGTACGTGTTTCTCTTTAACTAATTTAAATCTTTTAAAAAAACTTTGTATTTCGTATCAACCAACCAGAATACAGCTATTTTAAAATCGACCAATCAGGTAACTGAAATCATTTCTCAAAACATTAGGTGATTTATAGTCCCTATTTCACAATCGTTAAAATATGATTAAATCGATCGTGCAACGCTAAGCTTTGGCAGCTGGCCGTATCGTTTTATCTCAAAACGCACATGTGCTGTTTTGGGGCATAGACAAGATAGACTTTTCTCTGGATTATTCTGCGGACATATTATGTATGTTCTTATATTAGTGTTCGTGACTATATAAATGACAGATAAAAGTACAGGAGTAGGAAAAGAACATTATAGCATGGAAGCCGGTTTTTTCATAGCTATCGTTAGATTACGTTTTACATAAGAGGAAATGAAACAAACAGTAGCAGTTATTTCTTCTTTTGTTGTCTTTTTCACAAGGTTTTGAGATGTCCTGCTAATGGACCTCGATATAGGCATCACACAAAATCTCAGACTAAGTACCTATATCCTAGACCAGCGGGCCAGGTATGGCGTGACAAAATGTGCATAAAGCATCCGTCACTCTCGTACTTAGGTATACATAAATGTAAGTGTCAGAAAGCGACGGATGTTTTATCCACATTCTTTCTCGCGATAAACGCAGCCATATTCAGGCCCCCTGACAAATGCATGCTACCGTGAGGGATGGATATGGATATACTCTACATACAACACATGGCGTTACCAAAATCGTATAAAATTACCCCACTTTAGCAAGTTCCATATGTCATAATTATGCATATTTTTTGTTTAAATATTCGATAGAAATTGTTACATACATACATACATAAACTCACGCCTTTATTCCCAGAGTGGGGTAGGCAGAGCTACAGAATTTCCAACAACTATAAAAACTTTTTGATAATTCTGTAACCACATTTTGCACACTTAGGCGAAGATGTTTACCAGTGTATTAGTGACAGGTTGCAAGCCCATCGCCTAACAGTACCTACTACACGCCTTTATTACCTTAGTCGGCTTTTACGACATCCACGGAAAGATACGGAGTGGCACTATTCTAATCCGGCGACCACACGGGCTCTAATCCGGCTACCACACGGTTAGAAATTGTTAAAACTGACATAACATGATAATATGAAACGGTGAAGCTACCTCGCTAAGCCTTGTTGAAATGCTCCATACGAGATCAACCGAAATGTATGAGCATAAGTAATCACTAATCACAAAATCACACATATATTATTTATTAAATTTTTTAATTTAAACAAAATTACTCCACGAGTCTTTTTTTTTGATGAGGGATCTATGTTTTTGAATGGTATTTATCAGAATTACCTATACGCTTTTACCTCATTTGGTTACTGGTGCATTTCGATATTACATAGGTACTCGTATTTGAAATCCAAAAAATATTAAAAAAAAACCTTTTCAGGTAAAAAGTTTTTTGTCTGGCAACCCCAAATCATTTCATAAACTGGCCAAATTGTATATACCACAGACATAGCTGCCAGCCAGCCGTTCTTTACTGACATTAAAAACTTACGTAATTTGGGTGGTTAATACTGCAATAATTTAATAGTTTTGAATTTGTAGACTTGTTTTAATTATCCTTATTATTAAACGAGTAAAGCAAACTTTCATATTGAGACTTTTTTGTTCACTTATCTGGACATTGCAAAATACCTTAAATCATGTTTGTGATGTTTAGTTTATAATTAAATGGCGACAGATGACCTCTCCTGGCAACACTGTTAGAGCCCTTTCACACTAGCGTTGCAACACGCAGCGTGCACGATGCGATTTTTAACCGTCGCGGTACGGCGGCGTGCACGCCGCGTGTTGCAGTTCTTATTATAATCACGCCGCGTTCCGGTCGCGTGTCCGCTCCGCCGAGAAACCGCCGGCAAAAAGGCTAGTGTGAAAGGGCTCTTATTAGGACAGCAAGCGGGAGCGAGCATTTTGTGGCATACAACAGAACAGCACAATGTTGAAAATCTACCATTTACTTATATTTTTCTTATTGGATTGTAAGATTTATTATTTTGGTCTTGAATATTTAAAATGTAAAGTAAAGTTTAATTAATTAAAATGTAATATGACGGCAAATGTATCGCCGTTAACCACTAAAGGGTTAAACCGATTTGCATGAAACCGAGCTAAGAACAATTTCAATTACACTAGCAGTCTCTAAAAACAAATACGTCCGAAATCGACCCATCCGTTTCGGAGCTACATTAGCACAGACAAACACACAGACATGCACATACACAAATATAGACGTTTAACTTATAAGCTCATAACACCCTTTTCTTCGCAAGGGTTACTTTGAAAAATGAAAAAGAAATGTATAAGGATGAAGTATTTATTAAAAACTAGCCAAGTGCGAGTCGGTTTCGCGCACCGAGGGTTCCGTACCAAAGCACAGCAGGTATTATTACCTATATTTCGAGTTGATTTCGATTTCGAATCTAATTAGCGAAATCCCAACTCACACTTGACCTTTTCTTAGTATTTGTTGGTTTTTATCATAGGTACCGAATTTGACGCTTTTATGTTTTACCGATACAACAATAATAAAATACATTGAAAAAAAAAACGTTTATTGTATGACGACCCCCTTTATTATTTAATTGTTTTTATTTGTTAGTAAATCCGCAGTAATAACACATATTCTGGAAAGAAAAACAACCTGATATCTATTACGGTTCCAAAGATACAGCTCTTTAAAGTTAGGACGGACGGACAGCATAGTCATATTAATAGGGTCCCGTCGGGCTCAATTCGGGTACGGAACCCTAAATAATCAACATGTACTCATCCCGCAATTAAGACTCGTCATTTGGCACAAATGAAATAATCAAAAAGATCTCTCTGTTATTCTTAATACTTATAATAGTAATAATGCACATAAATCAGTCTTGTTTTTAGCAAATATTATTATAACATCTTTTTTTAATACACCTTAGGGTCAATAAAGGCATTATACCGACCATCAAGGCACATTACAGTTAATTAATAATAATACTGCAATTATATTACGACTGCCAAATAGGCATTTTTTTGGCAGTGCTTGTCATCCAGTGCGATATATCTTGACTTCTTTCTAACTGTCATCTTTAGGGGCTTTATGTCGGCGGCACTGAAAGGAGTAATGAGTATTAATTAGACATAAAACACGAATTAATTGTGCACCGTTCTTTCAGAGTGAACCAAAACGTTAAAGCCAAGAACCATTACATACTAAAGCAGTTCAGAGGCCTCTGCCAAGATGCTCTACGCTGACTAGCGTTTCTATTCGTTCAGTTTTTAAACCAATCGCGTCACTGGTAGATCACGTGATAGGAAACGTCACGTGATCTACCAGTGACGTGAATGGCTACAAAACGAAACGAATAGAAACGCTAGATAGCGTAATACAAAGAAGGATTGGTAGAAAGGGTCTTACCGCGAAATATTTCCTGCAGGTACCTTTTTTTTTAAACGGAACCTCTGTTGCCTTGTTCCGCGTCTTGGCTTGCTCTTCCGTCTGCTGCAGATGCATGTATATCATCGCTAGGATCCCAACACCGATCACCACGTACGCGGCTAAAGGCCCTGTCGTGTCGTCACGTGGAGGAGACCTGGAGGCAAGGCTGGCGATGTAGTGGGGGCTTCAGTGGACGGCGAATTAAAACTGACGGCATGGCACATAGCTATTACTATTGTATATTTCTGTCACCATTTTATCGCCGCAATTTAACTGTCGGGGGACACTGATCGCTACGTCCGCGGATCGGCTGGTCTTTTCCATTGGCCGCTCTGGGCCAGTGCCCAGACCTTCCAATGGCGGCCCTGTCCGCGCTGCCGTGATAAATTTAAAGTACTTAGTTATCAAAAGGGTCGAATGCTTCGAACTACATTGCAGTTAGGTGCTTGCTTTGGTATTTGGCACCTGGTTGGTATCGTAGCGGTGACTCATTGTAGAGTTGGAGGAGGAAAGCTGGAAGCATGACTAGTGCAAGCAGGGGGTTCCAGAAGACATGTGAAGGGGGAGTTTATAATATAATGCATACAATTCCCAAGATATGCACAGAAAGGGAAATTATGGAGTCGCCACTGCACTAGCGTCTTAATTTAATTTCGCGGTGTCCAGGGACTCCCATGACTTCGCTCGAGGTTTGTACTCAATTGGAATCTTCTAGGGGTTTTTTTGGGCTCCAGGTACCTTCAGACTTTGGTCGTAAGTTTCATCGATGTGTTGAAGCGGCCGTTTTCTCGTGGTCCTACTATATTTGTAATACTGACTTTCGGCGGAGCGGGCTTTTTTTGTGTGATTAGCACTTCGAGCATCTGAAGATATCTAACGATCCTAACCAGCTGCCTCAAAAAGAAAAAAAAAAGATAAAAGACATCTATTCAGGAAGTAGGCCGTACGGGCACTTTTACACGTCAAGAATCTACCAGCGCTTCCCAAGAGGAGACACTGCTAAGAAGAAACGCCGCAAGAAACTCAGCAGTCAGTCATTTTTCAAACATATTACAATGGTACTACTTAATCTAGCATTATATAAAGCAATAAATATTAAATTCAATATACCTAATATCAAATAACATGCGTATTGCGTAGATCAGCAGGAAAACATGCCAAAAATGTTACGTGAGAGATAAAGGAAGAAAAAGAAGAGAAAAGAAAAACTAAAACTCACCTACTTATATTTGTTTATAACTTATAACACGGTGCAAGATGACCACATAAAAGTTTCGATACGTTTTCCTACATCAACGGGTGTCCCCTAGACAAGATAAAGCTTTTGCAATTGATCAAATTATTAGACCATGCATTTTAGTCTGTTAGATACCTACTGATAACAACCACAATTAGTATTTGGTGATCAAATCTAGGTGCACTTTTTGTACAATAGGACGAATATAGTAGGACCACGAGAAAACGTGTGATGACGGATGAAGAAGCTTTGTCAGTGATAAGACCTAACTTACCTAAAAACGGGTGAGGTTAATAATTCTTACTTTTTCGAGTCAAATCGGAGAAATACTGGAAAAGGGCCGAATCTTAAGTACCCGAAACCGACGTGCGTGCATGACTCGATGTATGAATGTGGAAGAAGCGAAAGAAATTTGTGAAGAACGTAGCAAATGGAAAGAAGTGGTCTCTGCGTACCCCTCTGGGAAACAGGCGTGATTTAATGTATGTATATTAATAATTCGTCGAAGATTTAAAAGTACTGTTTAGTATTGTTATCTAAGGCTACGTCCGCGACACGCGTGTCGAGTACTGAAGTGAAACAAACGTCTAGAATAGTGGAATTTTCACAACCGACCGCGCCGCGCACTCGGGGGCCTGCGCCAGGCTACTACTCGCTAGGTGACTCGCTAGCCTGCGCTGAGGAAAGGAGGAGGCCTGTCAGTGCAGACGTAGCCCAAGAGAATAAAGTACTGCGGGTAGTTGCAGGGGTTGACTTTAAAACAACAACAAATCATTAAAGCGTTCCATACCTTGCGGGCATCTTCTTTCTACAAGTTTCATGATGTTCAATACCTGCATAGTGTTTCGAATATTAATGATAAATCTCACATGTTGTGAGTTGATGTCTTGTTGAGGTAGGTACATTGACAGGTTTTTTTTTGACAATTACCTCTAACTGACAATTCACTCTATTTCTATTCTGTAGCTAAAGCTTGACACTCACTACACCTATAGGTCCTAGGGTCCTAATAAAAAAAGGTAGGTACCTATGTCTTCTGAAGATCAAGTGAAAAAGTACGAAACTCACAACTCAAAACATTACTCTCGTCTGACTTCACCCTAAAGCTAAAGGAAAAGGAAAATCAATCTAAATAAATTTTATATTTTTTTTATGTGTCGTATTAGTTAAATTATGTTTTCGGTATATTTCAAGATACAAAAACGGCGATGGACTGATTAGCGAAATAAGGTTCAGTTTATTTTTTGCATGTCCCGTATTTCGTAGTAGTCCCGAATTAGTGGTTTTTAAGGGATTTTCTGTTTCATGTTAATGATATATACCTATACATAAAATATGCGTAAGTATAATGAGTCTCGTGTAAAATCGAGCGATAACCTGGCCAGATTGAAGCTGGTTTTCGTGCCAGCCTGGTGAATAGATGCTCGATCAGCTCGTCGAGAATGTTCATAGAAATTGCAAACATTATGAAATTTGAAAAGCTTTAACTAAGAAAGTAATGGACCTACAGAGACAACTCTACTTTCATATTGTAGCAAATTTAGTCTACTTTAAAAACCACTGGAGATGGTACTATCAAAATTTAAAAAAGGCCCGAAATGTTCGCGGTTTTTTTTATTTCGGTCAATGTTGCGTTCGGCGTTTGAGGTCACAAACATTCGTTGGGTCAATAAACAAGTCTGCAAAAAATCGGAACTGCCGTATTCGACGCAAGCTAATGTCTTAAGTTACTGGCCTTAAAGTAAGTGCCTTAAGATGCCGAAGTATTGGATATTTACTTAAATAACTATAAAATCGATGAAAAAAAAACGATATAATGGTGAAGAAGACCAGTTCCAATTACGCGAAGTGCTGGTACATTTTCCCGTCACTCCAACCTTAATGATGTCATCCGTCGAGCTCTTACCAGCGCCAATTGTGCGGCTATTTTGAAACGAAATGGTCTCATGCGCAACGATAGTTGCGGTTGTCAGATTAGTGTAGTATTAAGTATTTGTTTTGTAAGTTCATTCGTTTGTTTTTATCCTAACCCCCTTACTTATAAACGTGGAATAAGCTTGGAATAGTTTATGCCATGTTTTGTCCTTATCTGTAATTGTGACATTTGCATCTGACAGAAAGTGACAAAGCATGGCATTCCAAGTTTATAAGTAAGGGGGTAAGAACCTATGTGATTATTTAAATCTAAGTAAATATACAAAAAGTAATAAACGTCATTTTATTATTTACAATAAACCCACAAAACACTTTTCACATTTAAAAAATCACTCATTTTAGGTATTAACTAGAATTTCTGAACCAAAATAAACAATTAACGCAACACATATATGTCAAACAACTAACCCACAGACTGCCGAAAGATCGTGGCTCGCTACCTAAGCTACTAAACTACTAAGCTACTAAACTTGAAATTTGGCATAATAGTTGTAGAACTTGCTTGCCTGCATCTGTTTTTAAGAAAACAATATAATATTATTTTTCTAAATATTTAAAAAGGTGCCTAAAATGGATACTTGAAAAATTAAAGTAATTTGACTATCGCAAACGGGGTGTCATATAAAGCGCCCAATCTGCAAATTTAAAAAAATATTTCTTTTTATAATTTTCCGGACGTCCTTTTTGACACTTAGGCTATTTAAAATGGACCTTATTGCGTAGAAAATAAACTTCTAAACAAAATTAGTATTTTCTTTGGAGTTTTCACGCCCATATTATCCGACTTGCACTTGACCGATTTATTGGCAGTGCAGTGATTAAGTACTCTGTTTGCCATCCAGCCATTTCTTGACTTTCTTCTGTCAGTCATCGATGGGGGTTCTTCTTCGTTGGCACTGAAAGAAGAAATAAATAATTAGATATAAGGCACGAGTTGAGACTACGCCGAGCAAACGCCGAGCGTCCAGTGGCGCCCTCATTGGTAATATTGTGATTTCTAATTAACTAAAGAATTTCCTTGGAATCAGACAATACGTTTTTGTAGCGCAAGTAAAAACACAATTTATGAAATACGTAACAAACTTTAATAACAATTACCCTTTGAGTAGTCAGCTTAACGGGAAAAGGTGGCCACTTGTTTCCGTTAAGTTGGAGGGTTTCCGTTAAGGTGAATTGTTACTAAATTATGTGAGTAAGTATAAGTTGTGTTTTCGTTTGTAGTACAAAAACCTACCGACCTATTTACTTTACTGTAGTTTACTTTAGTTTATTAGAAAACACAATAATAGTAATGAGGGCGCCACTGTACATCCGGCGCAGTCTTAATTGCGACCACACTTTTAGAGCTGGGGTTACCATCACATATTAAAACAGTTTAGTTTAGGTAAAAACTTAGCTAAAAACGTATATGATGATTTGCGAGTATGATGTTATGCGTAGGTATATGATGTGCTAGTATTATCTTTTGCGAATGTTAAATTTCTCGAGAGGGCCCAGACAAGATGCGCTACGCTAGCTAGCGTTTCTCTTCGTTTAGTTTTTAAACCAATCGCGTCACTGGTAGATGACGTGTTACGAAAAGTCACGTGATGTGCCAGTGACGCGATTGGTTGAAAAACTAAACGAATAGAAACGATAGTCAGCATAATGAATTTTGTCTGGGCCCTCGGAACGGTCCGACGTGCTTCAAACTCAATACGAGTCCTTCTGCAAGGCATGAAGTAAATACCTACATGTGATCTGTGGTGTAAGCTAGATAAATCTTTATTGTGCTCTAATACGGAGTTGAATTGGCCGAACGGGTCTTACCGGGTCCTTTTTCCCGCAGGTACATTTAAACGGAACCCCTAGTGCCTGGTTCTGCATCTTATTCCGAGCGCGGCATGGGGGGCATGGCTTAGGTGGTCGATTATGCAGACGCATGTATATCATCGCTATGAGCCCAACACCGATGAACAGGCACGCGGATACGGGCACTGCTGGAAGCAAGGCTGGCGTATGGAGTGATGGGTATACCTACTGGGTGTCCCAGAAACCGGCGTCAACCCGCCTTGGGCTGATAGAGCAGCTCATAAGCTATCGATTTAACCCCCATGTATGTTCAGCAATTTTTATTAGTCTCCGAGATATTGATCATTTTAATCGGTTTTTTATCATTTTTCCTTACGTCCGTGATACGAGAAACCCCTAAATTCATGTATTTATAACTTTTTTTCTCTCAAAAAGTTGTAATGAAAAAAAAATGGCATGTAGCTTTAAAAACTTCCTTATTTCACAGTGATTCTAATCATGCAAGAAAACAATGGAAAAAAAGTATAAATACTTACATGAATTTAGGGGTTTCTCGTATGACGGACATAAGGAAAAATTACAAAAAATCCGATTAAAATGATCAATATCTCGGAAACTAATAACAATTGCTGAACATACATGGGGGTTAAATCGATAGCTTATGAGCTGCTCTATGAGCCCTAGGAGGGTTGACGTTGGTTTCTGGGACACCCTGTATAGAATACTTACAATGTACATAGTCTATATGTACTCAGGTAATTAAAACACAACCATTAGCTATGAGCCAGAGAGAAATGAGGACTTAAAGAGGATGTAGTGACTAAGATTGAAAAGGGCATTCCTCGATGGTTCGGTCATTTGGGAAGAATGGATGAAAGAAGATTAACAAATGCTATATACAGAGCAACCTGTCACTAATATACACTGGTAAACATCTTGTGAAAAATGTGGTTACAGAATTAGCAACAAGTTTTTAGAGTTGTTGGTAATTCTGTATCTCTGTTTACCCAATTTAGGAATAAAGGCGTGAAGGTATGTGTATGTATATATAGAGCGAAAGTGAGTGTAAGGGTCGGAAGGGGCCGCTCTAGGCGTACTTTTTCGAATCATATCAGAGAAATACTGGAAAAGGGCCGAATGTTAAGTACCTACTCGAAACCGAAGTGCGTGCATGACTCGTATGAATGTGGAAGAAGCGAAAGAGATTTGTCAGGATCGTAGCAAGTGGAAAGAAGTGGTGTCTGCTTACCCCTATGCACATATTGTACATAGCTATTACTATTGTATATTTCTGGTACTATTTTATCCAATTTTACTATCGGACACTGATCACTACGCCCGCGGCTCGGCCGGTCTTTTCCATTGGCCGCGTGCCCAGACCCTCTAATGGCGGGCCTGCCCGCGCTGCCGTGATACAAATGAAGGCGGCTAGCTGCAGGCTAGTGGTACAATCATTTTAAATTTAATGTGGTTATCAATAGAATGGTTCGACTATTACATTGCCTTCTTTGGTATCGGCAGCGCGGCTATCGGCAACTAATTCGTCGCGGGAGTCGTGGTCACTCATTGCAGAAGTGGAGGAGGAGCTGGAAGCAAGGCTAGTGCATGCAACGGGGGCTCCAGAGGACAGGTGAAGGGGGAGTTTATAATGCATACAATTCAAAGTTAAACACGAAACGGGATATTATGGAGTCGCCACTGCACTGACACATCCATTGTATATTTTTGACTCCCATGACCTCGCTCGAGGTTTGTACCCAATTGGAATCGTCTAGGGGTTTAGTTTCGGCTCCAGGCACCTTCAGAATTTGGTCGTACGTTTCATCGGTGAAGCAGCTTTGCCAGAGATAAGACCTGACTTGCCTACGAGCGGGTGAAGTTAATAATTCGTCGAAGATTTTCGGCTATGTCCACGACAGGCGGCTCGCTGGCGCCTAGAGCCTCATCATCACGTGTGTCGAGTAGCGAAGTGAAACGAACGTCTGGAACCTCCGCAACCGGCCGCGCCGCGCGCTCGGGGTCCTCGCTAGGCGACTACTCGCAAGGTGACACGCTAAGGCTTAGAGTGTAACCGCTGACCAAGTCGCCTGTCAGTGCGGACGTTACCCAAGAGAATAAACTACTGCGGGTAGTTCAGGCTTTTTGTAATTTACACAACACACAAATCATACTGATCCGTACCTGAAGGATATTTTTTTTTTACAATTTTCATGGTGTTTTGAATTTTTTATAAAAAAAATACTCACATGTTGTGAGTTACGGTGACAAGTTTTATGTTTGACAATAAACAACTCCAACCACAGAATGAGTAATAGTACAAGTACTTTAGCTGTCAATTCACTCTAATTGAGGCGACTCAAGGATTAAATGGGGACAACCAATGCTCCAGAGGAATTTGGTGAGGACAAGAACCCCTCTAGTGGATATACCCATTAACCTGAGGAATTCCGCAATAAAGGAAATTTTCTTCCCGGACTTCACAATTCCCAATCCTGCACTTCCCACTGAGATGGTAAGGGAATTGAAAGAGAAAATCCACGTGGCATTGGAAGACAATATTCCACTCACAAAACAGATACGAATAATACTAAATTCGCTAGACCCTAGAGAAAGATATCTCCCAATATTACCATCGAGTGGGGAAGCTGCAATCCAGATGAAACATGCAACCCTTCACAACAATTTGGTTGTCGTCAATCACACAGATGTCTCAGTAGATTCTTCTAGAGCTTGGGTTCCCGTGTTCAAAAACTTATTGTCCTGTATCATATATGAAGCAAAACTGGCACAGATACCCATAGATGAATTGAAAGAAATATGCCTGGCGGCTAGTGTCGCAAACATACCCTTCGTGACCATGATGGAAGCTGTGGTAGTAAATGAATCACTAGAATTCTTATGGGCAAGAGCACTCTTTGAAAGGCCTTATCGATACCAAGAAACAACAAGTGCAAGGATGACCATAAACAATAGAGAGATCTCTCTCCAGGCGGGTGTTATGCCTGGGGACCGAAGTCCGTTGGGATGAAGTTGGAAGTGCTACATATATCAACTGACTGTTGGAATTTCGCTTGCGCGTTGTAGAACAGTTTAGTTCCGTTATCTGACGTTGAGACGCTGTTGGCGCTGGCGAGTTGGTGGTACATGGCTTTGCCGTTAGATGTCGCCATGTCGCCACACCAGCCCCCCTTTGAAACCGGAGGTTGATGGTGTTTCTGATGACGTGCAGTCTGTGCGTTGAATTGTCGCTTGCAAGTGCCAGTAGCAGAGGTCTCCAGTAGTGCTCAGAGCCGCGTTGGCGAGCGTAGCAGGAGAGGAGGAGAGTGGAGTACACAGTGAGTCGTGTACCTGCTCGTGAAGTACTCGTAGTTGGACGCAGTGAGTCGCGTTGTTGAGTGAGTGTAGTGTTGCACACTGTAGACACCAGGCATAGAGACATGACAGAATGCTAGTGGTGCACAGTGGCGGGTAAGTCTGGCTTGCTGTGAGACTGCGTCATTTGCTTGGAAGGTCGTCAGGTTGCGTAATTGTCCATTGTCGAGGGTCACCAATGTAGCAAGAGAAGGTAATAGAGAGGATCACGTCGGGGTCACCAATGTAGTTAGAGAGGGCAATAGAGAGATCTCTCTCCAGGCGGGTGTTATGCCTGGGGACCGAAGTCCGTTGGGATGAAGTTGGAAGTGCTACATATATCAACTGACTGTTGGAATTTCGCTTGCGCGTTGTAGAACAGTTTAGTTCCGTTATCTGACGTTGAGACGCTGTTGGCGCTGGCGAGTTGGTGGTACATGGCTTTGCCGTTAGATGTCGCCATGTCGCCACAGTAGCTTAAGCTTGAGACCATAAATCGTTGCTTAAATGCAAAAGGGCCACAAATAAAAATGTGTTTGTTTTGCATTAAAATTCAGAATGCTATATACTTTAAGTTTTAAATCAAAGTATTATTTTTTTTGTTTTGTGGCCCTTTTGCATTTAAGCAGCGAAATGTAGGAAGCATAGATCACGTGTAGCCAAATGTCAAACGTACCACTTATGCCTCTGTGTACACACAGCAACACATCTAGCTATACACTTCAGAAATCTGAAATATTGCGTGAGAGAGTCGCACTAGAATCGAATGTTGTTGACATAATACACATATATACATCTCTTTCTTTTTCTCTCTGCTCCGTCTTTAATGGTTAGTTAGGTGTGTTGTTGTGTGTACAACACAGCTTGTAGCCAATATTATTAATAAACCGATCACTGACTGCAAACTTACGCACACTAATGCAGAATGACACACCCTAACACACCTAAAAATTGGTACACTGGAAATTCAATCGAAAGCGGTGATGTGATATATAGAAGACTCTTTTTAACGAAGGGCATTTGTAAGAAGTGCGAAGAGTATTATACTATTAGCCGTTTTTATACTCCCTCAATGCTCGAGACACACCTCACTATAGGAATATAGGTATTGAAATGTTTTTAGGGTTTCTTACCAAATACTGAAAAACGGAACGCTTATTATACGGCGACTGCGACTTTATCTGTATCTTTAATGGTCCACGTGGACCACGTGATACTACTAGGGGAAAAATCGGATAATGTTGTCAATTTTACTTCCAACAGAGCCCTTATGCATGGTTCCGTACCCAAATGGTAAAAGGTAAATTGTGATCTCAATTTTGCGAAGCTTCACCATTCTCTTACACTTTAGTACCTTGTCTATTTAATGTCATGTTTAAACTGCCATTCATGTATTGTCACAGCGATTCAAATTACATAGTAATAAGTGTACATACGTACACGTTTAATTAAGTTTAATCAAAGAAATAAACAATATATGTATAAGAAAGAGATATTTATTAAAAACCAACACGTAGGTACTCGACTCAGCAGAAAAATTCTTCATTTGTCACAAAATAAAATAATCAAAAACATACTGTTATGTCCTTATGTCTAATACTTATAGTAATAATGCACATTAATCAGTTTTGTTTTTGCTGAATCTTATTAATAATATACATGTACGTTTTTACCTTATTTAATAAAATCGTAGGATAGTGCTCGTGGCACATTATATTAATTAAAAATAATATTGCAATTATATCTATAGGTAAAACCAAACAGACCTCTCTATAAAAAATACTATTAGGTATTCTAATATTTATTGCTTACAATTTTAGTCTTGTAAAAAAAATGCAGTCTGCCATTACTGGCACAAAAGGCTCGTATTTAAAAAAAAATGTTTTAAATCTTATTATTAAACTAATTTCTAAATTAGTTGCCTGAGAAGACTTTCTCCTAAGCTCAGCGATGCTGACTAGCTTAACTTGAACCATGCGCGCCTACATATCACGCGGCGGTTCGTGTCTACGACCTGGGTGCACAAGCTGGCCTAAACTCGACCAAAGTTGAGACACACACAGCCGCCTAATACTATCATCTTTCCGACGTAAGAGAACACTGAACTTATTCCATCAACGGCATACATAACATACATATGTAAGTGATACTTTTCTAACTAATCAGTCCATACACCGGGGGCCAAAAATGTATGAGTGCTAGTGATTCATTAAATGTTAACTAAGTTTATCGACATCGATAAACAATTTTTAATCATTATTATCATAATGGCCAAGTTTGAATACCTTTTAATAACGTGCAAACCTGTTTTATTTATATTTATCGCAACTATAAGTAACCGGTATCTGACATTGACTCTGGTCTGGAGTCACTTTTGACAACCATTGAAATCACATTGAATAACAAATTCATTCCGTACAACAATATTATTTTGCCTGCCGACGAATTGAGAACGTTGTCGATAAACTTAGTCGATATTTAATGAATCACTAGCACGGGTACATTTTTGCCCCCGTCTATCCGGTGTATGCTTATCACAATAAACAATTTAAAGCAACAAGTACATTAGTGACATCTGGACTCTATCGCTTGTATCTTCTGTTATACAGTTTTAGGTGGAAAATTACACCAAACGTGAATATCATATTTGGGTAAGGCCACGCAGCGTTCGAACCGCCCCCGCGAGAGTGTTACCAAAACAATACATGTAACATTACAAAAAGCATTTATTTTCCAGGTATTATGTAAGAACCTAATCATAACTACCTATTGTAATTAAAAATAAATGCCACAGACATAAATCTTTGTCTATTTTGGTAACACACGAGACAGGGCGGTTCGAACGCCCCGTGGCCTTACACATTTATAGGAAACATTTTCTGAAACGGATTTTAAATTGCGTTAACTTTTCGAGTCAAATCGGTGAAATACTGGAAAAGGGCCGAATCTTAAGTACCCGAAACCGACGTGCGTGCATGACTCGATGTATGAATGTGGAAGAAGCGAAAGAAATTTGTCAAGATCGTAGCAAGTGGAAAGAAGTGGTCTCTGCCTACCCCTCTGGGAAACAGGCGTGATTTAATGTGTGTATGTATGTATTTTCTGAAACGGATTTTAAATTGCCTTAACTTAAACTAGTCAAGATAATTATAATGTTTTAACTTACGGGTATCTATTATTTTATCGAAACGCCTTTCCACGAAGGTATTATGCAATTAAATCTTGCAATAGTAGGATTTTCATTCTACCGAAAGGTATTTATCGCCGGATGAGTTAAGTTTTTTTGGCAGTCCCAAGTCTAACCTAACCTAATCTACGTAATCAATGTTTAAGATATCCTGAAAATAGTAGCAGAAGATACCGTTCGATTAAATGAAATTCGATAAAATAATGAGTAACCGTTTCTTACATTCATTACAACCCTAAGTCACCTTATACCTACGTCATGTTTTACAATCAAATATGCAAGAACTTTCTATTGTACTCCTCAAACTCTGACGGAGTCAGCAAAAACTTCGCAACAGTTTTGTACTTCGAAGGGTCTTCTAGAACCTGAATAAATTTATTCAGTTTATTCGCGTACCCAGTCAAAGTGCCTCTGTCAATGTGTCCGATGAGATTGTTGTCTCTGTGCCAGAAATATGGTATGTTTCCTTCTACCAGAGCCGCGTGAAACTTTCCTACCATAATCGTGAATAGAACAGCGGGGTTGTTCTTGCTCCAGAAGCTGACGTCACCACCGGTGCGTTCCACTTCCAAGAAGAATAATGTCTTGATGTAGTAGCTCGCTATCTTGCCCATCTCTTGGGAGTCACGCAGCTTCTTTATCTGGTGAAGAATTATAGAATTAAGTTTTTTCTTGTGCGTTCTAAAATATATCTTTCATCACACTTGCTTGTAAATAGTGTCCTAACATGCTAGAAAAGTCGACCGTAAATCCAAAATAATACCCGCGGGCCTTTTTTTACCATTACGCCCTAACGTGCGTAATAGCTTTTTTTTTTTTTAATATTATACGTGGACTCAAACTATCACAATATGTCAGAACCCAATTGTTATGCCATTCGATATGAAGTTTCATTCGAGATGAAATGTCAGTTGAATACTATTTCCTAAAAATCTCGCATAATAAACTATTGATCTCATATGTCACTAGAATCGGACTCCGAACACGTTTGACATTATCTGTGGTAAGTCACAGACAATGATGTAGTCTGCCGCTGATAAGTTAAAAATATGTATTTATTCTAACAGACTCGTTTGTAATTCTTTCTTTACCACCCTTAATACACAATGTACTATAACGTATATTTATCCTTTGTTTGACTTTTGATTTCGGCTTGAAGCCCTCCTACGTGTATCTTACGGGTTAGGCGAAAACAGCTTGAAATAGTATGTTTTAATACACTATTACAATCACTTTTTTTCAATGGATATCATTAAATTGTTGTAATTTATTAGAAAATGCCATCCCTAATTTAAAATAATTATGTGATCCATAAAATGTCTGCTAAATAAATAAAGATATTAAAACAAAACTATTGGGTCAAATACAAAATTAATGAAATTAGTGTTTTAAAATTTCTTATTCTTTCGAATGAGAAAGTAAAAGCCGTGAGTTTTTTTTTTTCAATCCCAATTAGGGCCGATTCGACCAAACAAGAACGACGAATTTGTATAGACCAATCTCGGATTAAGTCTCATTCCAGTTTCGTAAAATCGCTGGTGAATCACAAAATAAATTTATTTATATTCATGACCTGGATATGACAAAACAAAGCATTCACAATGTAATCTTTCATTTCGTATTATTTTCTCCTTAATCTTAATGCGATAAGGAACTGTGTCGTTATAGATACAGCGTTGCCGAGAGTACCTAACCTAACCTACCCGATCATCCAGTATGGCTTGATGCGTACAGTACATCTTTTTCCTTTGCCGAATCTTATCTCGAAGACCCATCAGCAAAGATATCAGATATATCATTCTATGTCCACGTGCCAAAATGCTTTGAAATAGTGAGTGGCTAACTCCAACAGCCATTTTCTCTAATAGTGACTTGATGGCTTACGTTGTATGGTTCAAATTTGAACGTAAGTTACATCGGTGTTAACAACTATTTATACAGCTACAGTCAGAAATGAAAAAAATGTTTCATCCTTCAATCAGTGTTGACTATAAAAAATAATTGCTGTATTAGAGAATTTGTTTTTAATTCTGGTATTTCGGTAATAAGCACATATTTGCAGGGATTGTAACCGGTTACAAATAAACCGGTATTTATTTAGGTTAAACCGGTTAATAATTTAGGTTACGTTCGAACGAAATGATTTGGGAACGTTATTTCGAAGCGCTCCCTAACCGGTTACTCTGTGTTTCGATACGGGATGAATGACCGCTGTCGCGCGTCGAGGCGCTGCTGGTGGCTGCGCTATCAATCTAATACCATAGCAAACCAATCCTGCCTCCTTAAACGAGCGGTCATTCACCCCCCACACGGAGGAACCGCTCTCTAACCGGTAAATTGATTTCGTTCCCTGTTTACGCTCCGACATAGAGATACCGGTTAGAGCGGTTCTTGCGAGCGTAACCTTTATTATGGGTTAGGCTCTCAAAGTGCGGCTCTAACCGGTACGGAAAATAAACCGGTTTTCAATCCCTGCATATTTGACATCTAAGATAAGAGATAGCTTTGAATTGAACGCATTAACAAGTGATGCTACTAATAGGGACATGCAATTTCATTAAATAAATTGTATGCGTGATATGATTGTATGAAACATGCTAGGCCATGAATACTAAATATACAGACAGACAAAGGGGCCAAAGGGGTTATAATTATAACTCACACACATGGTTTTGTGGGGAGGGGTTAAAAAAATATAGAGGTATTTATGCTTATTCAACGTCTGTATGTATGTGTTGTTTTTTATTTATTATTATTAAATAAATCCACAGCACGAATTACAGTGTAGTATGACAAGTTTAAGGTATATTTTATAAGTTTTAATAAATAAATAATAAAAAATGGTAGTGTTTAAGGGTAAGGCTTCCTAATATAGGTACAGCATAAATAAGTGATCATTTCTGTAACTTGTCGTTTTCAATTGTTTCACATTTTGGTATGACATTTCAAACACGACGTTGAAGTGACAAGGTACATAAATGATCACTTATTTATGCTGATGACTGTACTTGAAGACAAACGAGCACACAGGCCACCTGATGGTAAGTGGAAACTGTGACCCATAGACATTCGCATTCACAGGACTGCGATGCAATCCTAAGACTGCAAATGCGTTGCCAACCCTGAGGACTAAGATGGAATGCCTCTATGCTAGTCATTTCACCGGCTGTCTTATCCCCAAACCGGAACACAACAATGCGAACACTGCTGTTTGGCGGTAGGTTAATGGATAAGATGGTGGTAGGGATCCGGACGGGCCCTGCACAAGGTCCTACCACCCGCAAGTAACCAACCATAACTCATAACATAATAAATAAATAAATGAAAAATAATTATTAGGGTACAATGTCGCACACCAATCTACTGTCGCACATATAGCTGGACTAACAAAAGATTGAAAACCACTGGTGCAAATAAGTTAGGTACCCAGAAGTCAAAAACCTATAAAGTCGCCTAAGTGTGCAAAATGTGGTTACAGAATTATCAAAAAGTTTTTATAATTGTTGGAAATTCTGTAGCTCTGCCTACCCCACTTTGGGAATAAAGGCGTGAGTTTATGTATGTATGTATTAGAGTGGCCGCGAATACTCGCTATTATTCGGTATTCGGCATTACTCGTAATTTTTTTGATATTCGTCGAATACCGAATAATAGCTAGTATTATTCGGCATTCGGCGAATAGTCGTCTAAAATAAACTTTTATCGAACAAAAAATTTACGAGTTAAAAATAATCATTTTGTTTTAATTATTTTTCCTGATAAAACAATACACAATATCAATTATTATCTGTAATATGTGCCTGTGCCTATCATATTCATGAAATTAAATTAGTTAGGCTTTTTAATTAATATTTGAAAACAAAACGGGGTATTCCCCGTAAACTATGTACAAGAAAAGGGTTGCCACTTGCCAGCATTAAAAAATTGAAAATTAAATTTACTACATATATGTAGGTAGGTATGTATAACATGAAACAGATTTCTTTAACTTTATTGTTTTCTTTTGCACACAACCTTAGAAGAAATTAGAAATATTTTTAATGTGTTTAATGTTTTTTTATGTCAAATAGTAATGTCGAGTTATTCGACTATTCGCCAAAGTGAATGGCGATTAATCGGTATTCGACTATTCGCTATAACGACTATTCGCGGCAACTCTTGTATGTATGTATGTAAGTCAAAAACCTTTGTAAAATAACAAACTTACCAGCCGAATAGCCTGCCTCAAGTGGTTGGTGTCGTACAACATCTGCCTCTCCTGAAGATGCAGCGCTAGCCTCCATGAGCGCTCCTGGTCGAACCGGTTCAAACCGGCCTTATTCGGCTTCGGCACCACCATGAAGATCTCCTTCTCGCACCCAACGGGAATCTTCTTATACCCCCTGCATATTGGCCAACGCTTTTCGGGAAACTTCAGTGCCGGGACTAAATCCACATCTAATCTGAACCCTAGTGAAAGGTTCTCTATAATCAATGTTATAGCCGGACCGCTAGCAGATAGCCTCAACGTATACGGAACCCCTGCCACGTACGTGAACCGGCGGCCATTAGCGTTCATGTCGAAACGGTTGAACGCCTGGTCGACCACACTCCGGAACCAGTCGACGAACTTCGACCGGAGCAGATAGTTGCGTTCATCGAGCCACTTGTAAGCCGTTTTGTTTATCTGCCAAGAGACGCCATCTCTGTTGGGCAGATTCTTGAACTGGTCCCCCATTTTTAACTGGATGAAACCTGGGACCTTAGGTTCGAGGACAACGTCGCTCTTTGCGGGGTTGATAGGATCCTCGTAGAGGTTGACGGGTAGTCGAATGATGATGTCCATGTCGAATTCATCTGGCTTGTTGATGCGCAGTCTATCGTAATGACTGCCAGCGAATTGGATCTAAAATGATACATTTATGATTATTACTAGCGACCCGCCTTCGCTTCGCTTCGGTTTATGTGAGTTTTCTATAACACCCGTACAGAAAACAGAATTTATTATACATAATGTTTCCTCTTGAACCACTATCTATTAGAAAAAACCGCATCAAAATCCGTTGCGTAGTTTTAAAGATCTAAGCATACATACACATTACATATACATATTTGACCCAAAATGGTTATAATAGTCTGTTTACTTCACAATTTAAAATCAATGTTACAAACAACTTCATGATTTTAATCTGTAATCTAGATATCTGTATATCCTTCATTTTCTTTCGTTTTTTATATCTGTAAGTATCTTTTATGTACTATCAGCCCAATGGAAGCCTGACTCACCATAGAACGGTGTTACAGTGACATTATAAAACAATTTGTTTGACACTTCTTACAAGTTTAATCATAACATCACTGTGACACAATATTATGGTGGGTCAGGGTTCAATTCGGCTGATAGTACCTATTACCTATTGAATAAATAAATAGATTATAAAATGTATTTTTTATTTACCGTGCTGGAATACTGGTTGTAGTATGGATCAGCTTCTTTCATCCGCTTTTGCAAGCGGGTAAATACATCCATGAACACAGCGAAGTATTTCTCGAAGTCGTCATCCTTCAAAGCAATGTAGCGGACGTATATGTCTTGAAGTAGACCATTCAAGTTTGTGATCACGGGGATTTCTGGGATAAACGCTTGTGGAGTGACTGGATTCACACTAAAAAAATTAATATAGTAATATAGTAATAAACGTTACTTATAATAAATGTCAATTTTGTGAAAATACAAAGTAGTTCAAATATAATGTATACAAACCTACATACATACATACATACAAGGTACTAAGGTGTATACATATTTACGAACTCGACTGTACTATGATCCTTGGAATTATGCAACTTCATTGCTACAGTACATTTTAATTCGAAAATAGGAGTTTAAACAAAAAGACACTGCCTTATAGGATTACAATGATCCTTGAAGAGGTCATTCTCACTGATCATCATTATCTTGCTACATCGAAAACTATCTAATTAATTATACATACTATGTAGGTATGCATAAACATACTTACCAAGCAATTTTTAAAACAAGTCTTTTGTAATACTAGAGGAATTCTAACTAATGAGGGTTAAGTTGTTCCTTAGTGACGATTTTTCATGCAAAAGTTCGAAAAAGGAGCAAGTTAACCTATCTCTAAAATGCCTCTGACGATGGGGGTAAGGAACTCACAGGCACGAGTTTGACATGGTAGTTTCTTGCAGAGGAAACTTAAATAAGACCAACTTTCACAAATCTGATGTTTTTTGATCCCAAATATAGGTAAATACCTAAGTAATGTCTAAACCCCGTTATCTAATGCTCAGTTTGGAAGCAAGTGATGAAGAATTTTTTATAATCTGAATCGATAAAAAATGAAGTTGATCTGCCAAATCATTCACTAACATATCAAAAGATTTGATTCATACTTAACAGAGCTGCTATAGTAATTTTTTAAAATATTATGAAATTAAAGAAATCTTTTTTTATGTTTGTGGTTTTGTATGTTTCATAGTAAATTAACAATATTTTTTCCAAACTATATGAAGTCAAACCTCGTCTCCTGTTTGAAAAAACAATTTTAAAAATGTTAATTTTTTTTCCACCTCTACAGATCATTTTGTTTACAATAGGATATTTTGTTTATAAATAATAAATAATACACATACTTTTATCAATTTGAAGTTCCCTATTTTCTATCAACTGATTATTAATCAGTCAACTTTTACAGACTTAAAGCCTGGATTTTTATTTAATATGAATATTATGAAATTATGAATGATGACAAGCAAAGTCACTATTTTAGCGTGCCCGAAAATGACTAACAAAGAAAAAAAATCATACCTACCAGTATTGTAAATTTTACAATGAAGTATAATTTTTATGAGAAATGCGTTTTCATAAAATTTTGATAAAATAATAGGTAAACCTTTTTTTACACTTACGTAGTGCCCATGAGTCGCAGCACATCAGTGAAATACCCAGACAGTGTGGAATCAGTTGTATCACGTTCAGCTTCCCTCTCCATTCTTTGTCTAGCCTGTGGGCTGGTATGTGGTTTTTCTTTATTTTCCTTGGATGACAGAAACCAATAAAGTCCACCAGCAGCAGCCGCTACCGCTGCAGCTGTAGCCCAATATCCACCATTGTTCCCTTTGTTGTTGTTGTTACCGTTACGATTACCGTTCTGGTCCATCACTACATAAGGGTTAAAAAATAAATAATTAGGTGAATATTAGTGTTATAAGCCCAAGTATCCCTAATTCCATGATGTTTGGTGTGAAATACTGGTTGTCCCCTAATATACTAGTATGTATGTATGTATGTTTGTAAACACTTTATTGTACAAAACCATTATACATATATTAAAACTACACAAAAAAACTATTATTTAGATAAAACCCTTATTTCAGAGCTGATGTCTCTTAAATGGCGCAACTGATTTTTATGAAAGCTAGCTAAGAACTACCGTTACCTAGCTATGCTGCCACAGACAGACACACAGACAGGTTTCTCTCACACGCATAGCGGTAAAACTTATAACAACCACTCTTTTGCATCAGGGGTAAATAAAAGTAGTACAAAGGCCAACTACTTAGTCTAGTTCACCTTAGGAGCCTTGGTGAGAAAAATATAAATGTAGTAAGTACCTAGCTAAAAACAGACAAATACTAAGTACAAAATATAGACGAAAGGAAACAATAGAAACAATAACTTTCTCTAAAGCAACACGAAAATATATCACTACAAGCACACAAATCTAATAATATATAAATAGGTACTTACAAAAAACATACTGTTATACACATACGTCAAACATATATAAATAACATACCTACTTAGATTATAAATAAGTAGTGAAAATCAGAAGAAATATTCACAAAAATTTTTGGAGATTAATTAATTTAGATTTAAAGAAGCTACCTGCCGATTGTGATTGCATGTCAATCTGTAACTAACTATAATACTACTGTTATAGGTACTTATCAACAAAAGAATTCAATAACACCCAGAAAGTCAATAAGAAAACAGTTTGCTTTTATTGCTGATTATAAGAATAGTTCAAAAAGCTGCAGTTTATGCAGTTCAAATTACAAGTACTTAATGTTAAAAAAATCCCTAACAAGTTACATTTTCCTTTGACATTTCTTTTTTGTACCTATAGTTAACCTGTAGTTAGAACTACAAGGAGTTTTAGGTTAATTTACATAAACTTTTAGGGAACAAGTTTAAATAAACTTAAATTCGTTTAAGTATAATATATTTGGAAACAGTATCAGATAAAGAATTAATAAGACATAATATAGGTATTGCTTTCAAATTGTTCATATTATTAAAACGTTGTAAAAAAATATAACAGAACAAATATAAATAAAGAAAGAGTCCAAAATAAGCTTCATGCGACATCGTAAAAACCATTCTAAAAATTTAATTACTTAATCAAAATAAAATAACAAGAAAGAACTGGAAATAACTGCGTTATCATAATCCATAAGACAGATTTAAATAAAATAACAAGTTCAACGACAATAACATGGAAAGAAATTCAAATACTTATGGCACTAATATAATTAATTTATTACCTTACCACAGAAGATATCGGGAACAAAAGAATTGCAAGGCACTACCTCGTACTTGTAATAATAGAAATTCGCAGTACGCACAAGCGCTGGCCACGAAACAAACTTCGAAACTTTTAGTATCACAGATTATAGGGTATGTCTAAAGAGTATTTTAGTATACACGAAATGTCTTCGCTTTTATATCCGTCAAGCGAATTGATACCATCGGGGAAAAACCAAAAAGTATAATCTGGAAAGTATGTTCGAAGATAAATAAGCCATCACATAATTTCGGATTTGAAACAGTCCTAGTAGTTTGTACATTTTTAAAAATCGTCATCCAACTTATTCTGTTGCTTAGGTTGCTAAAACTACGGTTAAAACAGTAAAATCCTTTGTTCAAATGTGTATATATAACTTTAACATAGCAACATTGGCATATTTGTGGGGAAATCCGCTTGGGATTTTTCGTCACCTTTTGCTGCGTTCACTGCGAATAATTTGTTTCGATTTGAAGTAAACTGGTCAGGTAACATTTTTACACAAAATTAGAATGATATTTATATGCACACTTTTTTAATGTTTCGTTATATGGCAAATATAATTGTAGATATGCCTCAGACCAGCCTTTATTTGTAATTATTTAGCATCAAAAAATGTATTTTATGAACGCATCCACAGTTTAAATAGAAATTGACATTGGCAACATCAAAATACTTGTCGGTCGGGACCGGACAGGGACAAAATGAGTGTAAAAAAAACGAGTAAAACGACTATCAACTGAAAAAAAAGTAACCTAGTGCAATTGCAGCTTGCGCCGTTGCACCGTCCAATGGTAGAAGGCCACGTCAACCGCTATCGAGCTCCCGCTTCCCGAAATTAGATCACAGAAGTAGTAAAGGAGACCTGTAGCCATAAAGCTTCAACAATAACGGTGAAGGTATCGATTCATAGTTTGTTTTTGTACTTCTGTATTTATTTAAAGATAATTTAATATCTTATCGGTGAAGTACCTAATGTTGTTTCTCGATTATACAGATAATTAAGTACCTATTTAAATATGGTATTTATTCAGTCTATAATCAGTCTTGGAAAAGCATAGATCGAAGTTATTGGTTTCTCCAATTATCTATATTTTTATATCATTGTCTTTCTCCTGATTTACAACGTACTATCGAATGACAAATATCAAATTGTGTGCTTCGTTCATAGAATCATTCAAATCCTTTGCTCAACGGAGCTACATAATGTAAGTTTCACGGAGTAACTAATACAGGTTAATATATTTATTAACCTGACAACATATTATTATATGTTGTCAGGCCATTATTCTTGTATTTTCTGATATGATTCTTGATTTTTTATAAGAAATGCAGCCAGCGAGTTTGTGTTTCTGCTTGCAAAAAGAATATGATTTAAGAGGTTCTTGTGGAAAATAAAATAAAGTGATGGTGTTTCAGTCAAGATGTCAGTCAACAAGAAATATATAGATTTGTACCTCACCGAGGTTTACAAGAAGTTCATAGCAATCAAGGATGACGATTACAAGAAAGCTCAAGAGGTTTTCAAGTCTGTGTTTGACCAGGTCAGGCAGAAAATGGGGGAGAATTGTAATTTCTTTAACAAGTATGGTAACCAGGTAAGTACAATGCTGTTACTGCTACTGTTTAAGACTACAATGAGCAAACGCCGAGCGCCCAGTGGCGCCCTCATTACTATTATTGTGTAAATACACAATTTGTTTTGTATATTTAAGAATATATCTGTCCTTAGATAATGTATGCGGGTAGTGTATATGATGGAATCAAGGTGTCCAAACTAGATGAGTTTGACATGGACATTGTAATCCGGTTGCCGATCAACTACGAACAAGGAGAAAATGGTATCATCCTGGAGAATGACGAGCCTGGCTACCTTAAGATGAAAATCACCAACCCTTTTGATCTAATGGACAAGCAGCAGGTAGGTCTAAAAAAAAAACATTTTATCATACTAATATTATAAATGCGGAAGTTTGTGTGGTGAGTATGTTTGTTACTCCTTCACACTGACTTCACATGACTGCAATGGCTGGACGCATTCAGATGAAATTTGAAATGGAGATAGCTTATACACTGGAATAACAAATATAAGTACCTAGTATCCTGGAAATTATTAAAGTTCCCGAGGGACTAACGATAATCAAAATCTACGCAGAGGAAGGTAGTTAGCTATGAATTACACTGTTATATCCTTTTAAAGCCACCAAAACATAATATAACCCGCACCATATAAAATATCTACTAAAATGAAACTTACTAATTTATGTATGTAAACAGTTTATTGTACAAAAAACAAAATCATATACAATTTACAGAATTAGAATGTACAAAAGCGAACTTATACCTTTAAGGAATCTCTTCGACCTAACCTTTGTTTAAACATTTCTACTGTCAAAATAGGTATATTGTATGTATTTATTTTATACATATACTTTACATATATTTTACAGGGAGTTTTGGACAAGAGACATAAATATAATACATGCTCTTGCCTTCATTTGAATTATATTTACATTGGTTCTTAAAACATTTGGGTGGGAGTTGACACGTTTCTAAAGTATACGGTAGATGTTCAAAGTAGAGATTTTTACAATGCATATTCAGCTTATCTTGTAAAAACTATTAACCATACTAACTATAGTATTTTCAAATTATGAAAGTGCTCCCCACCACTCGCTTATACACGGTGGGAACAACTAGCTAAGTTCTCCAAACTCAACCAAGGTCATGTAGTCCTTGATACTCAACCAAGGTCATGTAGTCCTTGATTGAGTTGAACAAAAAATTGATCATGTAGACGTCAGACAACCAAATTGAATATGAAGTTGAGAAGAACTTGAACTGGTTTTGTTGGGTGGTTGCTCCTACCTACCGTGAATCCCTTCAGGGTTTTATGGTTAGTGTATCCAGTTAATTTGAATGTATAATTACCGCAACAGGACTGGGAAAAGTGTCACAAAGTAACCAGAGACTGGAGGGACTGTGAGAAGTACTTTCTCCAGAACAAGTTTCGCGCTTGGATGCACGGGATTGTTCAGAAAGCCATCAACGACATGAAGGGTGAAGTGAAAGTCAACAATGACCTTTACCTGCTTAACTACAAGTCCTCAGGGCCTGCGTTCACTCTGAATGTAAAGAATAGTGAAGGCGGGACTCCGTTTGTGCTGGATGTGGACTTGGTTCCTGTTATTCGGTTCGCGTATCCACGCTGGCCTGAAGGATACAGGTGAGGTTTTGTTTTCCTGTTAGAGTTTTCCGAAGCCAAATTTGGAATCATTATAGTTTAGGCACATGGCTAAACTATAATGATTCCAAATTTGGCTGTCTGTATGTCACACTGTTTCATAGTAACTTTCAAAGTCACAAATTTTGTACAGGTAGATATTTAAAATGCACACTATAATAAACCAACAATAATCTTTACATAGTATAAACCATAGCCATATGTATAGTTTAGACAGACGGTGAAATGACTAGCATAGAGGCATTCCATCTTAGCCTCAGGGTTGGCAACGCATTTGCAGTCTTAGGATTGCATTGCAGTCTTGTGATTGCGTATGACTATGGGTCACAGTTTCCACTTACCATCAGGTGGCCTGTGTGCTCGTTTGTCTACTCAATGGCATAAAAAAAAAAAAAAAAACCAGTCACTTCCTGCCATCCGTCCCTCTGTATGTACGCTTAGATCTTTTAAAATGTGTTGTCTTAATCTGGTTATTTGGTCTCAGAGTGGTTGAGGGCAACCAGTCGCGAGACTGGCTGATGGTGCCCAAGCCGCACAAGGGCATGCCGGAGCAACAGCAAAACCGATGCTGGAGGCTTTCCTTCCAGGAGCACGAGCGGGACCTCATGAAGGGCTGCTCCAATCTCAAAATCACTATCAGACTGGTCAGTACTCTAGCGCTACAATTTCCGAGTTGATAGAAAACAACTTTTTAATGGTAGTATTCTTCACCCATTTCAATTAACACCGACTTTACGTACCGTAAAATGTTCCTACTTTACTCCCCCATGGATAACTATGCTCCATAGTGACTATTTCGTTTGTTACCATATAAGTCAAGGTTGATGACAAATTTACTTAAAAGAATCGATGTATACATCCAGCTACGAAATAAATAAAAGCATTAGAATGATTTACAATACAGATTACCTCAATATAACCATGGAGCATAATTACCCATGGGTGAGCTAAGTAGGAACATTTTACGGTAGTGTAAAATACTTGTGTGTTGAGCAAGTATTCGTATTTAATCCTGAGGCCTAGAAGCATTTCAGTGTCAGTAGTATGTATATCATTATATTCATTATTATGATATCCATAGAGTACGGTCACGAGAGTTAATTTGGGACCCATTTCAAGAAAAATGTGCTTCAAGTCGTCAATGTCATTAGAGATGTCAAGTCATTTCGACGAAGAAGTAACAAGAACTCCTATCTACATTAAGTGGCAGAACCAAATAATCCTAACTACAGTCTGCAGACTATGTAACTTTGATTTGTAACTTTTAGGAAACTCAACCTTATTCTTGTAGAAAGTCAGACTTTGGACATAGGTGGGTACTGGGTACCATGTTAAATCTCGTGACTGTACCATCAGCAATACATTTAACTGACTGATTGTGAATCTTGTCACTTTACAATAAGGCCGCATTTACACTTGCAAGGTATTGCTGTAAGACAGATGCTGATATTTGCCACTCACTCTTTCTTACCAACATTTGCTTACAGCAACAACTTGGAAGTGTAAATAGGGCCTAAGGCTTACTACAGAGGGGTTATTATGACATAGCTATGCAGTTCATTTTACGGTGAGTGTAAAGGACGGAGCTATAGCTGTTATATAACTCTGTCCTTTTCTTTCAGCTTAAAATGAATAACACAGATAGGTCATAATAACCCCACTGGTCAGTTATCAGTGATGCTGTTGGTACAAGCATAGAGCTCATTGGGACTATATAAATTTGTGTATAACACAAATTTATGGTGCCTAGTACAGTCAACAGCATAAATAAGTGATCATTTATGTACCTTGTCGCTTTAACATCGTGTTTGAAATGTTATACACAAATTTGAAACGATTGAAAGCGACAGGGTACAGAAATTATCACTTATTTATGCTGTCCACTATATCCTTAATATGAGTTACAATTATCGTGTTCGCTAGCGAGTCGAATGCTCTGTCCCTCGCAGACCTCGCAGTATTCTTATAGAGTGCGAGGGACAGAGCATTCGACTCGATAGCGAGTACGGTAATCGTAACTCATGGTAAGGGTACTGCTCATAGTATAATTTTCTCTATTTCAAACAATCATTACTTTGTGATGAGTTTGGTATCAATAAATAAAGACAATAAAGTACAAAGGGCCCATATTGCGAAATGGCTGATATGAATATTAAATAACTTAACACAATGAAATCCTTCTAAATCAATTCGACCACAATACTATATCGATTACTATATAAAGCTCTGTATTGTTTCTATTCTTTTTGGGCATCAAATACAATGTGTCACTAACACGCTGAACATGTTTGCTATGCTATGCAAATTACAACTTAATATATACGAAACAAAGTCTGTTTTAATTTTCAACTTGACACGACTTTTTGTTGTCCATTCGGGCTGTGGCGTTCAAAAGTTTGGCTTCTTAAGACTGCGCCGAGCGTACGCCGGATGTACAGTGGCGCCATCATTACTTTTATTGTGTTTTCTAATAAACTAAAGTATTTTCTTGAAATTGGACGAAATTTGTTTGTACTAAAAATGAAAACACAACTTATAGGGTATATCATATAGTTTAATAACAATTCACCTTCGAGTTATTAACTTAACGAAAAAAAGTGGCCACCTATTCCCGTTAAGCTGACTACTCAAAGGGTAATTGTTATTAAAGTTTGTTACGTATCCCATAAATTGTGTTTATACTTGCGCTACAAACACATTTTGTTTGGTTCCAAGGAATTTCTTTAGTTAAGTAGAAAACCCAATAATAGTAATGAGGGCGCCACTGGACGCTCGGCGTTTGCTCGGCGCAGTCTTAACTGTATAATGCAGGGACTTTAATAACCAATTAATGAGGTCATGCCTACTATGTGGGGAATCCCCGGCAGAGACTGAGCGGAAGAGATCTTTTTAGCGTACATTATGCGGGGTTTTCCCCACAATCCGTCGACTGAAGACTTCTGTTGATTAGTCGATAAAAGTCATATTCAGTTTGCGGGAACTCCCCGTTGCTCCTATTAATAGAACTCTTTGCAACAACACTGCGCCTGGTCTCGGCTCCTCTTTTGAAAACCAATTGGTTTCAATACTTTCAATATAAGTTGAGGGAAAAAATTATGTGACTATTTTTATCACATGTTTATGAACTGCTTGTCGAAACCAGTACGATCGAAATCCGGAGCTTAGCTTTGATGTGATGCCATCATCAGATCAGCTTTGAGGCACCATAATATTCCAATGTCACTGCCATTGGCTATTGGGTTTTGGGGCCCATTTCAAGATAGGACATTTAAAAATAAAACTAATCATAGAAATATAATCAACCAGAAGCGGCGAAGACATTTTTATTGAACCTGCACCTGGTCGCCACACCTCTGGCGCGAGCTAAAGGCAAACCTACCTAAACCTTTTATACCTACTGTGTTTAAAATACCAGGTTCCATTTCTTCCATTCTCTTCATAAAATATTATGATTTAAACAAAGTAAAATACAAAAATATATATAAATAAGTTGTCCGGATCCGCGAAAGTATTACGAAACGTTAACATTAAAAAAATATATATTTATTTATTTAGAACACTTAAAACAATATAACGTTCGAATGCGATATAGAAGGTCAAAAATAACTGGTGCATTAATGAATAAACGTAATAAAAAATGCGCAATTTTAAACTAACAGAAATAGTACATTACTACAGAGGCCGGGAAGTAGGGGGTTGCCGGCTGAGTGATATAGACGGCCGAGCGAAGCGAGGCCGGATACTTACGAGGCTGGCAACCCCTTTACGGCGAGGTACGTATAGTGCTTTTCTCAAACATATGCAATTAAATATAAAATACATCACTCAAAAAAGTAAATTGATAAATGTCCACGGAAAAGTAATTGGGTGTTAAAATAAAGTACCAGGAGCGCAGCGGTAATTAGGAGGTATATCAGGCATAGCGCAACTTAGATCTCAGGCGGTGCGGGCAGCCGGCGGGCGGGCGGCGGGCGCACACGACACAGCGCGGATGTCTCCCAAACGTTTATGCACTCCTAGTATTTGACGTTATAACATTTTCTCAAAAATTTTAAAAATATAATTTAGATATTCAGCCTGTTCATAAAACCAGCTGTCATGGCCATATTAAAATTAAAAAAAAATTACTTCCCGGCCTAGGCCTTCAATTTTGTATGAAATTCCTTTACAGTTCTCTCGAGTTGTTCCGTCGGGAACGTGGCACTTTGAAGCCTAAAATAACTAACATAACGCCGACATTACATAGCATGTTTGAGAAAATAAATATACTGTTCTATTTCTCAATTCATATCATTCATGTAACCAAAAACGTTTAACTTACAGGTAAAGAAACTACGCGACGCGTTAGAGTTGAAAGCCATCGCCAGCTACTATATAAAGACTCTCTTCCTGTGGAAAATCGTTAAGGAAAACGACCGGGCGTACTGGCAGAACAAGATAAGCGTCCTCTTCCAAACGATGGTCGAAGAGCTGCACAATGCTATTGAGAAAAAAGAAATTCGCTACTTCTGGAATGAAGAAAACAATCTCATAGAGACTTTGAAGCAGACTCTGCAGAAGAAATACGCAAACAGTTTGCTGGAAGTCGTCAACTCTTTGAAAGCTGGTGATGTGGAACGAGTTGTTGCGTACCTCTTAAATGCTGATGAATTAGCACAATATAAAGAATCGGAATTCTATGCACAGCACATAGCTGTGATCACTAGGAAGGCGCTATCCGTTAGATCAGTAAGTAGCAACGGTAGCCAGGATTCCACTGACGGGAAGACTCCACAATCTCCTCAAATCTTGGCTCCAAGTGACTCTTCCCTGAGCATGTTGAAGGTGGTGATCTCAAAGGTGGATAAGTTGTCGGATAAGTTTGACAAAATGGCTATTTTGTTGACTGATAAAGTTGATGCGTTGACTGATAAAGTGGAGTTGTTGACGGAAAAAGTTGCGTTGCATGACAAAAAACTCGAGCGATCAGGCAAGGTGCCTGATCCGGTTAAGAGTGACGAAATGATTTTTAGTCTTCTCGATGTTCCTATTCCTGAAGCTTTATTTCATTAGTTTTAATTTTATCTCATTGTTATAGTACTTGATGTAGCATTTAAAAAGACTTGACTGTGTAAATTCCTATTTTCCGAGTCCGTGCAATTGACATAACCAAACCTCGAAGTCGCGGTGGCAATAACGTCAATTAACTAGGGACTTCCTTCCGATATAAAATTTATCGATAACTGAATGCTTATTTGGAAGTGACACTTCATATTAGCTGTAAAGTTTACCTACAGAATAATTGAAAATTAACTAAAATGTGATGTACTACCCGTCAATGTTACCTATATAGGAGTTTTTAGGACATTTTTAGGAATTTTAAAATTCAAATAAAAATGCTTCTTGACATTATATTTCTTAGCTACGGCTACGGCTTATCTCATCTATCCGGAGAGTTTTTTAGCCAAGAACGTAATAAATTTTCACGACACTGTTTTCTAGGTGGCATTTTACGCGTAAAATTAATTCCATCGATTCTCTGACAAGATTTTCATATTATGTCAACGCCACGTACCTACACACGTGCCTACATCCATAAAGTATGAAAACCGTTATCTTCCTTAATCGACCTTTACGGACTTCATACTGTATAAATGATACAGTTTAATAGGTATTGCAAGTTGCATATTAATAACATACGTCATCTCATAGTCATAACATAACTATTGTCATAAGAAAGTCCAATTTATCGATGAAATAATATCGCGTGGAAGTCCCTAGCAAAATTTTATTCGTGCCACCGCGACTTCGAGGTTTGGACATAACATTAGAAACATAGATTTTTAAACGCGTTCTACATGACAACAATCGAAGGCAGATTTTTCCCCGTGATAAGTATTCTGGAATTCCTGATTTTACAAATATCTTATCTTAGTTTTAGTATTTGACTCTGATATTTGTGTTCATTCTGCTAAAATTATACAAATGTCCGTTTAATTAAGCGATTATAAGCGATTTTAAGTCTTAATTAGTAATAGGTTTTATACTGTACCGCTGTACCTTTAATTATTCACCAAAAACATATAGACTTGAGGTAAAACAAAGACTGGGTCACATAAATATAAATATCCCATTCAGATAATAAAAACTAGTTTGAAATGCACTTGCAAGATTTAAACTAAATAAACAAACCGAGCGTGATTAAACAGGCTGAATAAATAAATATTTATACGTAAAATTTTATTATAAAGAGAGAAATAATGGAAAAGTTCGAGTTTATCCACTAAACCTTACATCGATTTTATCCCAAATCCGATTATATGATTAATAATTATCTAAAAAGTAAGTGCATTATGATATGTTTATAACAGAGTCAATCGGTTCATTATTTGGGCGTTTGTTCCGAATCACTTTCGTGGTCAAATGTTTGTAGAACTGGCTGCAAATTTTGATTTCGTTTCTGGTTAGATATCTAAGTTTACTGGACATCTAACAAAATTCGCTGCTTAAATGCTAAAGCGCCTTAAAACAAAAACAGACATACTTTGATTTTAAACTTAAAGTATATAGCATTCCGAATTTAAATGCAACACAAACACATTTTGATTTGAGGCCCTTTAGTATTTAAGCAACGAAATATGCAAAAGCGGAATCAAAATATACGCTCAATTCTTCAAAATGATGTCCACAAAAGTGAGGCGGTTGAAACGGTCGAATAATGACCCAATCCTGACATTTGCCATCTCAATCTAATTTATACATAACAGTGTACATAAAAGAATTGTATTAATTTTCCTTTCAGGATAGTCACCCCTTTGCGTATGTTTCTCACCGTAACGCTATCAGAAGTAAACTATAGGTAAGGATTAAGAGACTAGATCGTTCTCAATTGAATACCTCCACGTTATACGAACTTAACCAGTTTCACCTGCCTTTCAACCGTGTTCACCTTCTAATGTTCATCTGCTTCCATCTTTCTAACTGTTTTACTTTAATCTTCTGTGGTTGCCGGGTTAGAATAGCGCCACTCCATGTCTTCCTGTGGATGTCGTAAGAGGCAACTAAGGGTATATAGGTTTGTGGGCTTGCAACCTGTCACTAATACACTGGTAAAAATCTTACCCTATTTGTGCAAAATGTGGTTACAGAATTATCATTAAGTTTATAAAGTTGTAGGTAATTCTGTAGCTCTGCCTACCCCACTCTGGAATTACAGGCGTGAAGGTATGTAGGTATGTACATTAATCTTTTCATCTTTTAACCTACATTCTACACCTTTTGGTTTTGGGAACAACTTTCACTGCCTAGCTTTTAGTCGTCTCGTTCTACCGGTAATAGAATTTAAAAAATCGCGTTTGAAGTTGTTCGCGCTGAGTTTATTAATTTTAAACAAAAATACAATTGTTTTCACTTTTTCTTATTTTAATATTAGTTGATTAGTCGACTAGAAACGTGTGCCTTTTCAATATTTAGTTAATGGTTACAAGTGATTATTTTTAAGTTACAAATAATTTAATTCAAGCAGTGGATTTTCTTTAACAACCACCGAAAGCGCTTCTCGATCGCGGGTCATTCACAGATTAGGTTATCATCTTTCCTGTGGACATACCAGAATTTAACGTTATTAAGGTCTAATTTTCGGGCTGAACCCATGTGCGCATAAACACAGGGTCTACTTTAGTCCTATGAGATAACAACATAACTTATATGCACACAAGCCTTAACACTGGAGAGATAACTTTTGTTTTATCGCGTGTGTCTAACCCGCAGTATGATGTATTGTAAGGTTTGTTTCAATAGAACTTGCCAACAAGCAAACCTTGTATTCAAAATTTCCATTCTACATCATCAAATACTGCCAAATCCATGTGTTATTTAATCAATTCTTTCCACATCATTGTCCTAAACCATTAAAAGAATAAAATAGTGCTAGAATATGAATATCTCATAGAATGTTTTGTTTACATTGTTGGCAAGTTCTATTGAAACAAACATTATTTTAAGAAATATTTTAGGATTAGTCATTTTGAATTCCCTATAGGCGTAGTGAAATTATATATCTACATTTTAAATATTTGACATTTTAATTGGTTAAATTTGGCAATTGTGTTATCCATTAGATTATTATTGGCTTTAATTATACCAAAACTTTATGGTAATCTTAAATAACATTTTAAAATATTGTTATGTTTCGGGAAATATAAAAATGACCAATGCCTTTTATTAGGTATATTCTGGTTGATGTTATTATGTGGTGTATTAGTGTGACGTAACTATATAACTTTTGTATAGGGATGTGTCTGTATTGTGTCTTGCTATATGATGTGATGAGAGTTATTCATCTGTGATTAAATTCATGTCGGTGCTTATTATAATTTACAACTCAAAATCAAAAAATATTTTTATCGTGAATATATCAGATTTATTTTATAGGTAATATGTTTTATTACAAGTGTTCTAAAGTAACAACTTAACCTTTTGAACGCCTTACGTCAGACACAAATATCGCATCTTTAGAATTATAGTGGCCTAATTCACAAATTTTGGATTTCGAGTTAGGTCTGTATAGTGATGATGTCGAAAGCTGAAATGTTGAATTAGGTCACTTTAGTTCTAAGTGGGTGAATTGCAAAAATTTTGTACATAGTTCAGGGCTCCATTAGAAAATCTTTAACAATTCTTAACTTTTTCCTTTGTGTAACGAAGATTAGTCATATAATCGGGTGCAGACCCACCGTACCACTAAACCGTACCACTGACCAAAATTAGTATCATAAATATGAGGTAGGTTTAGGTTTTGTTAGTTCTTCAGCAGGCCCGGAGGGCCAAACTACCCAGAAATAGGAGCTCTGCGACAGCAGAGCTCCGTCGACTCTTAAATTCTATTTTAATAGAAATAATTGGTCATAGTACCACCAGTGGTACGGGTTAGGGGTAGGGTGGGTCTGGAAGGATATAATCATATGGGTAACTTTCGTTACACAAAAGAAAAGGAATGGAAGAAAGTTAACGTTATGTCAATTAAGTCCTTAACTAATCCAATTACCAATTTCACCAAACGATGTTAAGTGTAATCAATGTTAATCGACTGTTAGTTCATACATTTTGACAGCTGTTAACGCTCTAATCGTTTGTTAACATCGTTTGGTGAAATTGGCACTCAAGCTGCGACATGTTTGCTATGCTATGCAAATTACGACTTAATTCATACGAAACAGTCTCTTTTCCACTTCAAATAACCGGTTTTAACGTTTTTTTATGTTTGCGCATCTTGTCTCCTGACAAACAGTAAAATAGCGAAGCAGCAAAGCGCAGCGGTTTTCACCCCCCCCCCCCCCCTCGCCTCCAATTTGGTCCGTAGTTTGCTCACTACGCAGGGCTCTTTTACGTGTGTCGACTTGTACCTAATGGCCTAATGGCCGTATTAATAACTGAGGCCCTACTTTGAAAATCAAATTTGGAAGTTACGTTAGCTCCATCCATTTTCCTAGTCTTGAATAACGAGTGACAGATGGAGCTAACTACATCAACGTCGAACTTCGATTTTCAAAGTAGGGCCTCTGATCTCGACTGTAATGCTCGTCTCAAGATGCGTCATAAATGACAGTTCTCTATGGTTTGACGTTTACTTGGATATATCTTCTCACTAGAGACAAGATCTAGATTTAAGTGGTGGTGGACCCCTCACTCGAAATTCCAGGCGAAATATTTTTTTAAACAATATAAATACAATACATTAACGCCCACTTGCGCGGACCAGAGTTAGCCCTTAACCCAGAGTTAAGCGTCTACTTTTGTATGTGGTTTGCCGCCTAACCTCGGGTTAAGACGCTAACTCTGGTCCACGCAAGTGGGCCTAAGACATTCACCGCCTTGTACCCGACTTTTGGGAAAAGTTAACGTTAATTACAAGAACGTTTTTTTTAATTAACCTCTTGGAACTATTTTTTCTGTGACAACCACCAGTTTAGAGTTAGACATTTTGAACGCGTTACGTCGATTACAAAATCCGTCAGTCACACGCCAAATATGTTTGCTATGCAAATTACAACTCAATTTATACGAAACAGTCACTTTTAATCTTGAACCTGCGACGGCTGTAGCCGTCGTGACGTCAGTGTCACGACTTTTAGATGTCGGCCACAGCCGTCTATGGCGTTCAAAAGGTTAATGTAATTATAGAAAAAGAGTAAGGGGTCCACCACATAGATAAAATGATAAAATTGGTGGTAAAATCTGTACGCGAACCATAACCAAAAAGTAACTAAACTTGAATTAAAAAACATTTCTCCTACATTTTAGTGATTGGTATTTGATAAAATAAGAAACTAGGAGTACCACTTATAATATTTATTCCTTTGTTAAAAACAGAGTACAAACTAGAAGGAGAACTTTAATTTACAACGCATGGAATACATTGCTCTATTCACTTTACAATTGAAGTGAAAATCGGTTGACGACTTGTAACAACTATAGCGAGAGCCGTACCGCCGGGTTACATACAGGGATATGTTGAACACAAACCAGTTCTTTATAACTGAAGAATAAAGTTAAAAATGGCGACAAAATGGGGCTAACACCACCTTACAGTCACAGTATAAATAGAAAAATAGTCCGTCACTAGCCAAATAGGAGTTTCGGTTACCTATTGCCGCTCTACTAGGGTTGTGTCGATGCGCGTCAGTCAATACTTGCACGCACGCAACCAAACGCGGCGACGGCGCGGCCCTGACTAAACCGGCTTGATGCGTCCTGTTGAGTTTGCTTGTGGTAGCTCGCGGGGCGTACGGTCGAGTCACGCACACATGCAAGCAAGCGATATACTTTGTTTGAAGACTAACTACTGTTTATACTGTGATACTGTGTTGCCACTTTCAAGTTTTGTTTCCCAATTCTTTAATTTTTCCGAAAATTCACAAGTTGATTTATTTTTCCTTGCCCCATTCAATTTTCAAAATGTTCAAAGTAATTAGGTTCTTACAGAAGAATATTGTTTCCAGAAAAAAATCAAGGTTATGAAAATCGGTCAAACGAAACAGTTAGTACCTAACTGAAATTGGACCCTGTGATAGGCAACCCTAATAAACAGTATTATTACAGTGGCCAACCGATTTTTACATCACTATAACAAACTTGTTCCAATACACCCGACTGTCGAACGTAAAATAGGGAGGATACATTTAAAAAAGTGTTTTAGGCGAGAGTCTTTGAAAGAATCCCAACTTTGATCTCTATACGGGTTAGTAGTAGAATTACTCTGTCGCAAAATTACCTACTCGCAAAACCATATCGCTTGTGTTCTACATCTCAAAATGTCCTCATCGCTAAATGACCACATTGCTATTTTAATTTTAGCAATTTTTCCGTCTTAGCAAAATCCACGGAGCCCCGCAAGGCGGAGCTCCTGTTCTTAGGCAATGCGGCCTTCGGGTCGGGCAGTTGAAATTACTTAACGAACCTAACCTACCTAGTAACGCAAGCGAAGTAGTCACTTTGCGAGACGGTAATTTTGCAGTAGCCTCATTCTAGTACTGCCCCTGTAACACCGAACAAATAATTTGAGCCTAGAGGTCAAAGTATAATGGGTTATCTCAAGAGCAGCCATATTAGGCTTAGAGGAAACCTCTATTCCACACGGTAAAACCATATTGCCTCCAGCATGTTAATTATTATCGTATAGTCAACGTTACAATACATCATATTTACTTGTCAGTAATGTGGCAGGCGAGTAAAAAACCGATACCGTAACATATCAAAAGCAAAATTGGTTTTATCCAAAAAAAAATGATGTGGTGACGTGACTACAATATTTTCAAGGGGCAACCCGCAAAATGGATCATGTTGCCATTTTACTCGGAAAATTGCGTCGTTAATTTAAAAAAAAAACTATTTTATTTTGCATTCGACAGCCTCAACCAACTATTTACATGAATTCACGAATATTGGCACAAAAACGCAAACAATATAAGGCTATTTTCATGCTCAGACTCGTTAATAACTTACGAATATATAAGAATTATATAAAAAAATAATACAAAAAGCTTACTTTTATTGCACTTTTCTGGTAAAGTGATGGGCAACCGGGAAATATTCTCCGACAGGAAACTTCTTTTATTGGAAATATTATCGGAAATTACCGATCACTATTTGCGATACACCTTTGCGAGTTTGCAAAACCTAAATATATTATTTTATAATATAGTAAGTTTTCTTAAGACTGCACCGAGCAAACGTCGCGCGTCCAGTGGCGCCCCCATTACTATTATTGTGTTTTCTAATTAACTAAAGAATTTCCTTGCAATCAGACGATATGTTTTCGTAGCGCAAGTAAAAACACAATGTATGTGATACGTAACAAACTTTAATAACAATTACCCTTTGAGTAGTCAACTTAACGGGAAAAGGTGGCCACTTTTTTCCGTTATGTTGATAACTTGAAGGTGAATTGTTACTAAAGTATGTGACATACCCTATAAGTTGTTTTCATTTGTAGTACAATAACATACCGTCCAATTGCAAGAAAATACTTTAGTATATTAGAAAACAATAAAAGTAATGAGGGCGCCAGTCTTAATAGGAATAAGCACGGGTTGTATAATGTAACAATGAAGGAAATTTCAAATTATTAATCTCAAAAAGTACAAATAATTCAACGCGTTGCTGTCACGGAATAAAATAGTTAAATGGACAACAGTCTTTTTTCAAAGGTGTGCTGAAAAAAAACATGCATATAGGTTTGTCTCAGAGGCATTATTTTATTTTTTTGTTCATTATTTACTGAGAAAATTAATAAACTGGTCTTTTCTACGTCACAGCTAGTGCCAAACTCATGTGAGACAAACCTTTATGAATATTATTTTAACCAGAACACCTTTTAAAATAATCCTATTGCCAGTTACAGAAGGCGACTTGACAAGCGAATGGAGCAAACCCCATGTGCTTTTGTTTAGTCGACCTGAGTAAATACTCTTTACCCGAACAATTGTCCTCGCGTGATATCCATAGACTTATTTCTGGAATAAATCCTATATCAGGAGTGAAAGCCACTAAATAAAATACAGAAGAATATAGAATTAGAAGTACTGAAGGTGATTCCTATCCTAACATATGTAACAGCGTTTAGGTTGGTTGCACGTGCCTACTCTATGCTTCCCTTTCTATCACATAAACGTTCGCACGTTTCTATTCATTCATACGCAACCCAGCCTATACAGAAGCCGCTCCCAGAGATCTACATCCTGATGTACAGTCAACCAATTTGGATCATAGGCCACTTTGGAACTATGCCAAAGTGACGTAATGATTCACAACGCAGGAAACTTCTAAGAATCGAATTTAAACTTCACTTAGACAGAGTTCTATTGTGGCCCATGAATCAAATTAAATTAGAGTGTACTGGAAGCTACATGCCTAATGTATAGTCAGGGTAAAAAAACGTTCGTCACTTTTGGACCTTTAACAGCGATGAAGTCGAAAGGTGACGAACCTTTTTTTACCCTGACTGTACAAGTATGCGTTGAACTATTTGTATTGCAATTTATTTGATTTGACATTTGGGTTAAGATCTATAAAAACAGGGCATAACTAGATAAAAACTATGGTAAATTCTAAACGAAGGGATTTTTTTTTTGAAAATTATTAAAAACCTAAACCCGCTAAAATGATACTTAGGTGTGAAAAAAAACCCGCAATGCAAGAAAACATCTTATTTCAATGTGTATAAAAAGGGCTATTCCCAGTTGTACACACCCGCACACTTTTGCTAGCTTATTATAGTGGAATAAAGTTGAAAGTGGCCACATAAAAACGTCGGGTGTGGATAACTGGGAACAGGCCTATAAAAAGTGGCATACCTTAGTACCTACATCTCAGTAACGATGTGTCAAAAAGCTAAGCTACTCAACAATACTATTCTCTGGAGTTACATTACCTTGCCATAAACCTAGTATTATCTAGGTTAATCTAACTTTCTTCACCACATCTATGTCAATGACTATAACGAGCCAATTTTGTATGGAAATGAGTGGTTTGATTATACATAGTTTTTCTCAGTTCCTGTTTATACTATAAGGATAAGAAGAAACATTCTATGAGCGTGAGTAACTATATGTATACAGTATACCAGTATCTTAATAACAATCGGCAATCTTCGTTGTTCTAAAAAACACGAGTGACAAATCTGGTGACCTAGTGACAAAGGACAAGTCGAATTACCTCGTAATGAAAAAGGGGATATACATAAACGGAGTATACCAGACTTAAACCCTTTTTCACTTGATCTTCAGGAGACATATCCTTTATCAAATGCAAGTGGGATACCAATAACCAGCAAAACGCTATTAAGAAGCTGGAAATACTTTCAAATAATTAATTTAAAAACACCTTGTTCATTATTTAACTTTAGCGTTCTAACCGGCTAGACCATCCAGACAAGTATTAATTGAATTAAAAAACAACTTCTAACAATTCCATTTAGGCTATAATCGTGACCAACCTACCTAGGCTAGGCAAAATAAGACATGAATATAATTAAGCTTCCATTGTACAAAGTATAATATTTCGAGACTATACCCTGTTCCTTTAATAAATTAAAAATAATGTACACAGAAGTGACAAACTCGGGAAACTTTTTAATTTTAAATACCTAAAGAAACAGGGGACATTCTCTTTGCAGCGGTCCACATAATTTCCCTATCTCTCACAATGCAATCACCCATCAAATTTTTTTTTATATTAACTGTAAATAAACGAACTATATTTAATCTTTACATCTCTTTTATATTTGAGTCGATAAAAAAGCAATAGCTCCTGACCGGAACAAAGCAAACAATAATAAATTATAACACAATGTAAACGTCAACGTTCCGTGTTTACATTTTAATATATACCTTTAAGTGATTAATTACATTATTATATAAAAGTTCCAGATACATAATATCATCTATATATACTTTATACACGCTATCAGTCGTTAGAATCGTGTAAAAACCATGTTCGACTGACTTCCGGGCTGTAATAGTTTTTCCGTGATAAAAAGTACCTATGTATGTCCGTATGAATGTTTGTTTCTCCTCTTTTAACGTTTTACACTTTGTACGAAAAGTTTATAGCCCAAAGATGGACATATACAATTCCCGGTAGGAACTGTTAACATTAGAATGTGAAGATAGACTAAGGATGTTTAAAAGTTTAAATGTTACACTTTCAATGACGCATAGGATACTTTTTGCCCCGGAATTATTTTAGTTCCCCAGGGATAGACAAAACGAGCTAGTTTACTATATGTGCATTTACACAATTGTAACGACTGCCTAAGTGAATGGTGTTAACAATGTGTCAACCCGCAAAACATTAACAATACAATGTCAATGTTCTATTTAGCAACAGTAAAAATAATTGACATTTCATTGGTAAAATTGTGTGGGTTGGCGGACCATTGCTTATCGCCGTCCCGGTATAAACCGGTATAATCCGGTCTTGACCGAATCGAACGAGTAAGTAGGCACTGTTAACGTATATACAATATAATTCACAAAACTTGTTTCAATCCATATGAAGATACCTTAAACGCAGTACAGAACATAAAACTACAATAAGTTTTTTGAAACCACTGCATATTTACGATGTTTCCTATGGATTTTATTTGAGCTAAAGTAATATGCACTCCAAGCTATTTATGATACTAATGACTCCATAACCATTGCAATAGTCATGCGAAATAAGACTGACACTCGCTTATAATACAGTTATATTTGGTGCGGCTAAGCCTGAGCAAAAAGTAGGTATTTAACCTAATTCTTGCTGGGAGTGTCTGTCCTATGCCACATTATTAATAATATTTTTTATGCCATAAATTCACTGCGAGCCTAATTTTGCTAATTAACATAGAACAAATAAATTTTCCTTTAAAATAAATATATTGACTACGTATACTGAATATAAAATTATGAAGCAAAATTAGTCCCTCATTCGAATACCTAAATCTAACTAACAGAATGAGATAAGTATATATATAATATATGTAATGCGTACGCTATAGAAATCTAAATATTCTAACAATATAACCTCGCTACTGAAACTCGGTCAATCAATATCTAACTGAACTTCGTCATCATTACACGATTTGCTGGAACGACCAATCGTCTCCATATCTAGCTCAAAACAGCAACAACTCAAAAAACTTGCTGGTCTTGTTTCTAGTTCATGGAACTTGTATCAAAGTTTATTTTAAAATACAGTTGTATTCTGTGTTGGTACTCTTTTGATCCAACAGTGCGATGTACATATTATAAATTTATAAAAGTCCAGTTATATAAAGATTCATTATAACGAAATGAATATCTGCACTGCTCTCTTATGGGATTGGGACAATGCGTGGATTTGCGCCGGCTACAAAATATTCCGAGATTGAGTTTATGGACCCTAACGGTTCAAAAAAAAAGCTAGGGATAGTAGTGATATGTTCTATTACTTTTTAAATATTGCATTCTCGAATAAAACACATTTTTCACACCAAGGGACAACAAACGAACCAAATAATTCGATGCAGTTTTTATCAATTAGTAATTTTAACTATACCCTTACGATAAAATGAAGCGATATTAATTTATTATGGAATGAGAATTTGGAAATGAATTAAAACGTGTCTTTTGTTGCTATAGCGTGTCTACCGCTAAGCTGGTTAATGGTCCTTTCACCAATTACATAAAAATGAGAGTATTTTAGACGTTAAATATGCACTCAGTGTTGTAATTCAGATTCTCTTCAGATAATTTACTTACCGTTCGCACATAACGCACTGAAGTCCACCAACATAACATTTTAACTTTCCGCAAAGTCACTATACTATCATCCCAATGGAGCCCTGACCCACCACAAAACTGTGTCACAGTGACTTTATGATTCAAGTCGTAAGAAGTGCCAAACAAATTGTTTTATAAAGTCACTGTGACACCGTTCTATGGTGGGTTAAGGTTGCATTGGGCTGATAGTACCTATATAAAAAACGGTTATCCGACATAGAACCAAAGTAACCGACATAGCGCAGAGAATTAGCAAGCTGAAGGCAGTGGGCTGGCTGAATCTGTAGAAGACCGATAACCGTTGGGGTAGACGTGTTCTTGAGTGGAGAACGCGACTTGGCAAACGTAGTGTAGGACGCCCTAAGGAGATAGAGGGATGATTTGCGAAACGCTGCTGGCAGATGTTGGATGCGATAGGCCGAGGACAGGGTGAAATGGCGTACATTAAGGGAGACGTACGTCTGTGGACTGATATAGGCCGATGATGGTAATGATGATGATGATGATGATGATGATGATGAAAAGCCAACGCGGTCGGCTCGATCCGATAAGTGTAAATTGTCCCTTAGACTATTTGATTTAAAAAATGTTTCTTGAACAGTGAATTTAGATAACGCGTTATTTCTTGTTTTATTTAACTATTTGTAAGCCATAAAGGCAAATAAGGATAATATAATTTGTAAGGATATTAATAATATATAAGAGGCCATTTAGTGCAGCCTCGCATATAGTCTGGCCTTATGAAAACAAATCAAATTGCATGGATTGTGAGTGGGGATGTGTATTGAAAAAGTTGACACAAATACGATTACGCCACATTATAAGACGAAAATTCGTCTAATGCTGTCTTCCAGAAACCTTTTCAGCCTCTATTCTACTGGGCAAAACCATATCGCCAGCGATACGATAGCTCTTATTTACTTGACTGTAGTGGCGGCTGACTTAACCAATAAACAGTAGAATGGAGAACCCCAGATAATTAGTAGTCTTTATGTTTTGAGACCACACAATAAGCCAACCCTTTTCTACCTTGGCAGAAAGCTGAAGCAGGGTCCCAACCTAGTAATAAGGGCCAGATTAGTTATTTTTCATCACACTTGCTCGTAAATAGTGTCCTAACATGCTAGAAAAATCGACCGTAAATCCAAAATAATACCCGCGGGCCTTTTTTTTACCATTACGTTACTTAAGTGCGTAATAGCTTTTTTTTTAAATATTATACGTGGACTCGAACTATCACAATACGTCAGGACCCCAATTCTTGTGCCATTCGATATGAAGTTTCATTCGAGATGAAATGTCAGTTGAATACTATTTCCTAACAATCTCGCATAATAAACTATTGATCTCATATGTCACTAGAATCGGACTCCGAACACGTTTGACATTATCTGTGGCAAGTCACAGACAATGACGTAGTCTGCCGCTAATAAGTTAAAAATATGATCTTTTGTCTGATTTTATTTCATTTCCTCGCAATTGTGATGAAAAACATTGTATGTTACACGGGTGGTAAAGGAAATACAAAGCTCGAGTCATTAAAGCCCTCAGCCTTCGGCTTCGGGCTTCTAACAGACTCTCGTTGGTAATTCTTTCTTTACCACCCTTAATACACAATGTACTATTAATGGTAATAAGAGAGCCCTACACCTATATGTAACCGGTTTATTTTATACCAGACGAAGCAAATCACGGCAAGTGTAGGAATGCAGATGTCATTTTGATGCGCAAAGCTAGGGCCTGTTGCGAAATTCACAATATATTAGTGATTTTGTACTAAAGATCACTAATGTTGTAGGTGCATTAGACCCCTGATATCATCCTAAACTAAATGAAACAAGCTAGCTTTAGTAGCTGGACTGACAATACCTTTAGATACAAGTCACAGATGCAAAGTTTTACAAATCGCCTAAACAATTTTGTATATACTAGTTTTATACATTGCAAAGTTTTGATACTTTCTTTACTTTTTGTTTAGGCAAAGTAAGAGTAGTACCAATGATACACAAAACTATTGTTCAAGCTATTCTGAATGTATAACCTCTAGCAACACAGGCCACGGATATCACAACAGTGTTGCCAAATTAAAATTGTAGAACTAACTTTGTGAATCTCATAAATATTGTACTTAGATAAGGACTTATAGTATGAATCTTCCCAGGTGAATTTTTCGCTCCGAGCCCTAATCTTTCAAACAAAGGCCATTGTCTCTATTATTGCAAAGCCGCTAGCTACCGAGTTAGCACGTGCCACTACAACATTCATATTGAAAAACAAACGGTATCGTCATAGTATTAGGGTTCAAATTTAAAATAATACGAGTGCCGTATTGCCTCGGGGCGGTCTATCGTCCTACACTACCAAAACGTAATATCTAGAATATCGGTGACATTAAATTTGAACCTTAATACTATGACGATACCGTTTGTTTTTCAATATGAATGTTGTAGTGGCACGTGCTAACTCGGTAGCTAGCGGCTTTGCGATAATAGAGACAATGGCCTTTGTTTGAAAGTTTAGGGCTCGGAGCGAAAAATTCACCTGGGAAGATTCATACTATAATTACGTCCAGTATGTTTGAAATTCACTCGACTAGTACTTACTTTTTGGCGTGTCAGTCCGCTTCAAATGCTAAAGGAATCTTGTTTCACTTTGTTTACCGATGCATGTTCGCTAGGTTTAGGAGAGGAGTTGCAACAATATTACGTTCTCTAAGGGCTTAGCGCGCGGCGCCCGACTTGCTGTGCTGGATGAGCCATTGCAGCGTGATGTCGATGTTGTCCTTCTCCTTGCACGAGATCGAGTAGCAGCAGATCTCGCGGTCTTGGATTGCTGACAAGTTCCTGGAACAGCAATTGTACTTTGGAAAAACCTCGTATCTTATATTTTGTGACGTACGATTTTAAACTTAAACTTGAAGAAAACTAAGTTCAAACTGATACATCTCAAAATATTAAATACGAGTTTTTATTAACGTAGTAACGATTTTTGAACGGGGCTTACGCGAAAACCAGTGCTAGCTTGTGATTAGGGATCGGTAATTCGGATAGATGTTTGCTTAAAGTTGGGGAAATTCCGGAAAAAGTTAAGCAAATATGGCGGATTCCGGGAGAAAACGTTACGAGACTGCAATACCTCGCAAATATGTTTAGGTTGTAGTAGTATTTGACTGTATATTCGTAAGCATGTTAAGTAAGTATTTGTAAGTGTTTAATGTATAAAGTAATCGCAGTATGAATGCATTGAGTAATTAATTTGATACTCTATGTATTATACAAATTACATACATACATACATAAGCTCACGCATTCATTCCCAGAGTGAGGCAGGCAGAGCTACAGAATAACCAATTAAAATGTTAAAAAAGATCTAAAGAGAAACACTGCATATTTACGTAATTAAAAACCTTATGACCTTGACGACGCGCTGCCCTAGTGGATAGTGATCCTGCCTACGAAGCTAGCGGTCCTGGGTTCAAATCCCGGTAAGGGCAGATATAAGTGTGATGAGTGCGAATATTTGTCCCTGAGTCATGGATGTTTTCTACATAAATAAAATATACAGTATGTAACTGAACGAAAGGCCAACCTTAAAACCGGTGGATGTTAAAAACGGGTATAATAAAATTAACCACTTTTTGTATTAATCCAATCACTTTTTTTGTTTATAATTTTACTAAATGTAATAACTTAACCTCTTTCTCATCAGTCGGTTAACGAGCTTAATAACATCCTGTGATGTAAGTTTGACATTAGTTATCACTTATCACTTCATAACTAAAGTAAACAAACTAGGTATTTACAAATAATGTAATTCTGCATATCAGGCTATTACAGTTTCAACTATGACTACATTACCGTATCAAGTTAACATTAGAACACACACGCTTAACCGCACTGCACAATGAATTTTAAGCAATCCAATCCAATTTTTGTAGTGGCAAGCGGTTACTATGATTGAGTGACCATTACCTAACTGCCGATGACGTATTCTGGCTGTTGCAGCAGTTGCAAAGCTGTTGCTCGGCGTAGAAACTGATTGACAAGTAGAACAAATTGATCTAAAATGTGTAAATAAATAACAAAGACTAATAAACATCGTCTCTGACATTTTTGCTCTGTCATGATTGTCTCAAACCATAGAACGACAGATTATTATTTTTCATAACAAAAAGGTTAGGCTACCAATAAATTGTATTTTCTTTCAATTTGATATTTGACATCCTTCACTTTCGTCATATAAATTTAAATCGTAATTGCAATAATAATGCCTTTAAATTTTACTGCGGTTGAGATAATGGATATGATCCTTGCGTACGGAGAGTGCAGGGGCAATGGGAATGCAGCCCTCCGCTTGTACTCCGAGAGGTATCCTACAAGAAGGCAACCAAGTAATGCTCGTGTCATTGTTAATGCCATTACACGGCTGAGAAATAACGATCGGCCGGTGCCTGTGAACTCAGGTGGTCCTCAACGTGTTCATGTTACGCGGGAAGAACAGGTATTGGATCATTTTCAAAACCAACCAGGTTCTAGTACTAGGCGAGCAGGACGCAATTTAGGCTTGAGTCACACCCTCGTACACAAAATACTAACACGCGATCGGCAACATCCTTTCTCCGTAACTAAGGTTCGAGCGTTGAAACCTGACGATTATCCCAGACGGGTTGAGTATGCTAATTGTGCGTTAGAAAAAAAAAGAGAAGATCCACACTTTCTAAGAAAAGTTATTTGGAGTGATGAGAGCCTCTTTACAAGGAATACTATGTGGAATCGACGGGTTGTACATCATTGGGCTCCAAAAGTTCGAAATCCACACTGTCTCATCAAACCAGGTGGTCAATAAATGTATGGGCGGTATAAGAGACAACGATATCATTGGGCCAGTGTTCATAATTGGCACAACAAACGCTGAGCGGTATCTCCAAGTGCTTAACGGACCTCTCAGTCGCTATGTTGATAGCTTACCTCTCAGTCACAACGTACAGACATGGTTCCAACATGACGGTGCTCCTCCTCATATCGCGATTCGAGTACGGAACAGGTTAAAGACATGTTTGGAAACCAATGGATCGGGCGGTTCGCACCAATCCCTTGGGCTCCGCGTTCGCCGGATCTTACTCCGCTTGATTATTTCTTTTGGGGTTGGGTGATACAGTACTTGTTCAAAAAAGAATCAAGTACTCGCGAAGAAATGGAATTACGAATAGTTCAAGCTTTCGAGAAAATCAAACGCCGTATTCGAGAAAATCCTAGTTTGATGAGAAGGGTGCATGACAATAATTATCGTCGCTTGCAGAGATGTGTACATAACGGCGGACGACACATAGAACTGCGTCGCATTTAATACGTGAATGTGCACACACCTTTATACTTTAACTGACATTATGACGTTTACGTTGTTGTCACTGATAAGATTGTAAACAAATGAGACAGGGAGTTACATTTTTATTACATTATTATTATTTTTTTACACTATCAGTAAAAAGTTTCCTGATTTCATTAAATTAGGTACCACATCCATTTTTCTCGCCTAAACATTAATGGTTCTCTTTCTTGGCCTTTCGTTCTGATACATACTGTATATAAAATAGTTTTGAAAAAATAAACTTACACTATTTCTATTCAGATATCGATTGTGTAGGTCTTAAGCAGTAAATGTTTCTAAGAAACATGATGTTTAAAACATCACATCATTCAAACTTTCCCATACTGACCGATTTGAATGAGACACCCTGTATATTTCTCTATATAAGTATTTATATCGTTGTCTAGTACCCATAGTACAAGCCTAGAGCTAAGTTTGGGACTAGGTCAATTGGTGTGACATTGTCCCCTGATATTTATTGTGCAGATTTTATTAGTAAAAACTGTTTTTTATTTCAAAGTTTTTTACGTATAATTGAGTAGAAACTCTGTATTATTCATATAGTAAAGTCGAGTCCAGAATTAGGCGAACTAAGTTGACCGCCGAATATGTTGCCAGACATAGGAAATAATAAATAGTGATAGGTTTATGTCGACAATAAATATGTCGATATAAGCCTGTGCCTACTATAAATATAATTATATTTATATTTTATCAAGTAAATGTCGTCGAAACTTTCACACTCATACATACTTGCCAAATAAAACCGAACTAGGTACAGCAATTTTTATGATATACTATGATCTGAAGGATGTACGGTTTAAAGCGGATATTTACGATACTTACTCCTCAAATTAGAAATGGAATACAAAAATAATGCTGTTGTTACAACAAGCCATTGTGATCCTTTTAGATGGCTTCTGTCGGGCTAGTACGGTACATTTAATTTACCATACATATAGCATTCATCCCTTTCTTTCTGGCAAATACGAAAGTGCGATAGAGACACATGACACACACGCTCTATATCGTCGATGATAATTCCAAATCCGTTATGTGTTCGTTTAGCTATCGATATTAACAGCACTAGCCAAACTGTGGCAACATTAGTGTACAATGAACTGTCAAGTTAGTTCGCCTAATTCTGGACTCGACTTTAGTACTCACATGCTTTTACGTATAATTGAGTAGTAGATAACTCTGTACTATCCTAGTAGTACTCACATGCGCTCGATGAGACCGTGCTCGTCGAGGGCGTGTGGCAGGTCGCGCTTATTGCCCAGCACCAGCACGGGTATTCCAGTCAACTGCTGCTTCTCCAGCAGGCTGTGGAGCTCGTTGCGGGAGGCTTCGATTTTCTCACCGTCCGCTGCGTCCACCATGTACCTGCGCCGACGGAAAAAAAACATTAGCGATAGTTTCTAGTAAAATGAATATTTACAACTCACTATACCGGGTGTCCCGCGGCTATGCCACATGAAGGGAAACTACCTTAAATGAGCATTTCTAAAAAAGTTTGTACATTTCATTTACGACTCCGATTTGCGAAAAAAATTGCAGGTAGGTAGGGTAAATGATACTGAGCCTAAATAACATAGTCTCCCAAAATGTCCCAATTAATTTGTATGGAAACTTCCTTTTTTGTTATCACGAACGGAAGAATTTTGGTAACAAAAAAGGAAGTTTCCATACAAATTAATTGGGACATTTTGGGAGACTATGTTATTTAGGCTCAGTATCATTTACCCTACCTACCTGCAATTTTTTTCGCAAATCGGAGTCGTAAATGAAATGTACAAACTTTTTTAGAAATGCTCAAATATGATCCGTAGGAGACTTTGCTATTTAGAAACTTTATTTTATTTTTAAAAGTAAATAATATTACATTCAAAAATTTCAAAAAAATCTTCAATTTTTGCATGTATTTTACACACTAATAAATTTCCTAGTAACTTGAATGTAAAATTTCACAATGTTCCTTTATTTTTAGATACACTGTTACTTGGAGGGAATTATTTCTTATCAGTTACCCTTTTGACTGGGATCATAAAAATGCAGAAAGTTTTTTTTTTCATACTTGATCTGTTCGATTCCCAGGTGAGGCAAGTAGTTTTTCAAAAATCTTTGAATGCACTTACTTTTTAAAATAAAATAATGTCTTCATAAAGCAAAATCCTCTAACTACATTATTTAAGGTACTTCCCCTTCATGTTGCATAGCCGTGGGACGCCCTGTATAAGATGTGGAAGGAGCGAAAGAAATTTGTCAAGATCGTAGCAAGTGGTAATAAGTGGTCTCTGCCTACCCCTCTGGGAAACAGCCGTGATTTAATGTATGTATGTATATACACAGACCACTTACCCTATAGACTCCGCTTCGGAACAGTTTGTGTAGTATCTCATTAAGCCAAAATGGCGGGGCGCTGGGGGCGGAAAGTGCACCGTGATTGGCTAGTTCAAAGTCAACGAATAATCAAGTGTGCGCGTCGTGGTGCGCGCCAATAGAACCATGGCAACCAATTAGTGTTCTGTGAGCATAAGCATGCCTTACGGGGGTGCCTTTGTATGCGGAGTCTATAGGGTAAGTGGTCTGTGATGTATATAAGATGAAACACGGCGGGTCGCTAGTATTATTATAATCAAGCTGTTTTCGGGAAAATAGATGCATTCTAAAATCCATTTCATCTAAGTATTTCAGCGTGGAATAGCAAACTACTAATTAAGACTGCGCCGAGCGTACGCCGGATGTACAGTGGCGCCCTCATTACTTTTATTGCGTTTGGTAAACTAAAATATTTTCTTGAAATTAGACGGTAATTTATTGTACTACAAATGAAAACACAACTTATAGGGTTTAACACATAGTTTAATAACAATTCACATTCTTAACAAAAAAGTGGCCTCGTTTTTCCGTTAAGCTGACTACTCAAAGGGTATGTTATTAAAGTTTGTTACGTATTCCATAAATTGTGTTTTTACTTGCAGTACAAAAACGTATCGTCTGAATTCAAGGAAATTCTTCATTTAATTAGAAAACACAATAACAGTAATGAGGGCGCCACTGCACACTCGGTGTTTGCTCGGTGCAGTCTTAACTCACACGCACTCAAACAAATTTTCGCATTTAATGATAATGATACCGCAGCGTCAAATTGTATTCAACAGAACATCTGCAGCCGATAAAGTGCTTGTCGAACTAGCACACCGAGGGTTCCGTACCGCCGCACAGTAAGTATTATTACGTATATTCCGACTTGAATCCGATTTTGAATCTAATCAGCGCAAGCGCTACTCACACCTGTTATTTTTTTGGTTTTTGTTGCTTTTCTTCAGGTTTTATACTATAATATGAACACTTTATTATTGTTGTAAAAATGGTAAAACAGACGCGTCAAATTTGGTATGATTATAACAACCCTGAAGAAAAACAACAAATTCGGCGCACGAGTCCTTCTCGCGCTTCACCGGTTTTTAAGTCAGGCGACTGTTCTATTCTCTCGGAAATATTGCACGTTTTACTTTTATCCAAATAAAACACGTGAACGGAGAAAGCGTTCCGTATTTTTAATTTTCGGTAAAGAATAAACAAAGTGAACCTTTGTCGCACGTGCGAGAAAATTAGCTAAAATTAGCTTAAATACTGGTGTACATATAGCGCACGACTCGTGCAGTACTGACGCGTGTTTATGATACGGTCACGGGATAATGTCCGGTAAATTGTCACAAGTGGGGACCCGCCTTTAGATCCTACGAGATTCCCATATGCATAGTACAGTCACGGACTTTAATTGATCAGCCACTTGCCACTGTTCATATTTTAGCCGTGTAATGCAAATCGGGTTCAGTCGGTTTTACTCGTATATCGAGATAAGAAAATTTACACGTCTTCGTATAATAGAAGATAATAGAAGAACAAAATGACATGCAATATTAACGGTTGGCTAACCTGAGAACCTTCTACCAACCAGACAATAGAGTGACATCACTCAAAGGCAACCAATTGCATGTCTGTCTAGTTGCTATGGCTACGTAAACAACAGCTACTATTTATTGGTGATACAACGCCCAATCAGCTATTCTATTGAACACAGTCGTTATTGGTCGTTTAATAGGGTTGCTATGACCACGTTTAAACAACAGTCACTATTGGTCCAAACTGAACTCAATTTTTATTGGTCGTTACCAAATTGCATTACACGGCTAAAATATGAACAGTGGCAAGTGGCTGATCAATTAAAGTCCGTGACTGTACTTTATAGTAGTCATAGTTAAGTTGGTGAGTAATGTTAAATGACACACAAAGCATTATGGATGAATCACCAACATTCAGATTACAAGAAAACTAGCAGGTATAAGACACAAGTGTGTCTCGGAGTTTGTTTGTACTTACGAGTATTCTATGTATATAGCAACAAGGCATAGTGAATATGCATAGATTTTTTTAATCGCATTTTGTCAACCAAATATGAAAATACCTTAAATAAAATCGGCCAATATTTGCCAATAATTGACGACGCGCTGGCCTAGTGGGTAAGCTAGTGGTCCTGGGTTCGAATCCCGGTAAGGGCAGATATTTGTGTGATCAGCGCGAATGTTTGTTCCTGAGTCATGAATGTTTTCTATGTATTTAAGTATTATATTTCTCGTATATAAGTATTTATATCGTTATCTAGTACCGTAGTACCCATAGTACAAGCCTAGAGCTCAGTTTGGGACTAGTTCAGTTGGTGTGAGGTTGTCAAAAAAAAAAGCATTTTAAACATCTATTTAGACAGCGAATAGACAGAGAGATCCGATATGCACTGTGACGTCATGTAATAGATCAGTCATATAAACTCCATGTTAAGTTCTGTTTTCCTACAGATAAGAACAAACCAGTAGGTTTTTCAAAAAAAAAAAACTCAACCGTTTATTACATGTATCACATTTTATTTAAGCTGTGAAAAAAGTCATGAATATTCCCTATTACATTTCTTACCATAAATTATTATATTAACCATGTCGGGGGCCCGTATGAACACATCATTTTTTCCAGTGCGCGGGACCCCTTAGCCGATGCGGGCCCCTAGGCAGTCGCCTAACCGGCCTTATGGATAATCCGGTCCTGAAAGTCTAGGTACTTGAAACTCACACGATAGCGTTGACTCCCCGGCAGTACCTCTCCCACATGGAGCGGAACCGGGGCTGGCCGCCGATGTCCCATACCTGCACACAGACACAAACATTTTACTGGAAATCGAGGGTAGTTAAGAGTTAGAGGATAGTTCGGATATCATAAAGCTAAGTTCGCGAGAGAGCTGTAACTGTACCCTGAGCCGTTACAGTAACGCGTGGAGAACAGGGGGGTTATTATGACATGACTATGCAGTTCATTTGACGGCGAGCGTAAAGGACAGAGCTATAGCGGTTGTATAACTCTGTCCTATTCTCTCAGCGTAAACTGAACTGCAAAGTTTTTTTTTTTTATGGCATAGAGAAGACAAACGAGCACACAGGCCACCCTGATGGTAAGTGAAAACTGTGACCCATAGACATTCGCATTCACAAGACTGCAATGCAATCCTAAGACTGCAAATGCGTTGCCAACCCTGAGGACTAAGATGGAATGCCTCTATGCTAGTCATTTCACCGGCTGTCTTATCCCCAAACCGGAACACAACAATGCGAACACTGCTGTTTGGCGGTAGGTTAATGGATAAGATGGTGGTAGCAATCCGGACGGACCCTGCACAAGGTCCTACCACCCGCAAAGTTATGTCATAATAACCCCTCAGGCTCGCGAGCCGCGTACACAATACCATGTTACGTGCAACTGTTACGGCTCGCTAGTGAGTACTCGGCTTAATATAGTGGTTACAACCAACTGGTCTACCTATTGGCCAACGCAATCGCAATCGACTTCAAAGTGGACCAATTGTTTCCATTTACTCAGCAGACTGTCAAAATGAAAACGATTGCGATTGATATTTTTTTATTTTCTGGTATTTTTCAGAGGTCAGATCGTGGATAATTAAACTTCCTATTCTAGTAAAAAAAAAGTATTTCTTTCATATCTATTCAGTTCTTCCTGAGATAACCTTCGACATACGAACAGATACATAAATCTACCTCTTTATTTATATGTATTTCCATATAAAATTCTTCCGTGACTGACTGACTGACTTCCTGATAGACAGACAACGACCAACTTTGGTTTTTTTTTTTAACCGCCCCTGCCCCAACCCCGTGGAATAATAAAAAATGAATCCTACGCGTACAAAGTCGCAGGCACTTTCTCGCATTACACACAAAAATGAGACTTATGCGATTACCTTGATAGTGACATTTCCTTTGGTGATTTTGCGCATGTTGAAGCCGACTGTAGGGATCATGTCTTCACTAAACTGGCCAGACTGGAAACAAACCACAGTATAATGTTATTTTTGAATTCCCTTACAAATTTCCCTAACGAGTTTATGTCAGCGATATTGACCAGCAGGCTTATTGCCTAACGCACTCGCAATCGCAACCGTTTTCAATTTGGCAGTCCGAAAGCGAGTTTGCTTTCAAAATGAAAACAATTGTTCCACTTTGAAGTCGATTGCGATTGCGAGTGCGTAAAGGCGAATCCGCTGCGCCATGTTATCGTGTTCTTTAACACCTAACATGTTAGGTCCACCCCCCTGCAGGCGAACGCGGGGGATGTTATCCACCCCCCGCAGCAAACATGTTAGGAAAACACGAATAAGGGTGCGGCTCCACTGAGGCGGAGATGAGCGGAGCGGAGCGGAGCTGTGCCAATATTAACCAATAGAAGGCGCATGCGGTCACGTCGAGCGCGCCTTGCGCACGTTAGTTTAGATTCTATTGGTTAATATTGGCACAGCTCCGCTCCGCTCATCTCCGCCCCAGTGGAGCCGCAGCCTAAGGCTGCGTTTCCACCAGAGACGTGCGAGGATGCGTTGCGAGGGATGTGTTTGTCATGAAACCATAGAAACACTTCATTTAGCTATCCTCGCTTAGCTTAGCTCTAGTGGAAACAGCTCAGCGGAACGAGGTTTTCGTACATAGGGAACAAAAGAAGGGAGTGTGCGAGAAATATGTTGCGAGGCGGCGTCTGGCTCCGCTCCCGCCTCACCGCACCCCACCCGCTGATTTAAAAAGAGCCCGCTATACAAGACATCCTCGCTACGCAACCTCGCACCGCTCAGCTACCTCGCACATCTTTGATGGAAACATTCACACCGTTACACCTCCTCGTTACACAGCCTCGCGCCGCTTAGCTACCTCGCACATCTCTGGTGGAAACGCAGCCTAACATGGCGCAGCGGACCCGGCTTTAGGCTATAGGTAGGCGTAGGCCATCCGGCCCCGTATCTCTAACCCACACCGATGAACTTGACCGTAATAGGCCCGCTGGGCTCGTATTGTCGCCTTTATCGCGGTGGATTTTTTGCTATCAAAATGAATAAACAAATTTCTGCTTATAGCTAAAGCGCGGAAACGCCACATGGTGTTTATGGTACGTGGTTACAACCAACATGAAGTCATTCCGACCAATAGTCCAAAGCAGGCGCACCAAACACTCGCAATATTCATTTTTTTCTCTCAGTAAATAAAAAGGAAAAGAATTAGAAAAGGGCATGCTTCGATGGTTCGGTCATTTGGAAAGGATGGATGAAAGAGGATTGACGAAAGAGATATACAGATCGAAAGTGAGTGGACGGGTCGGAAGGGGCCGCCCTAGGCGTACTTTTTCGAGTAAAATCGGAGAAATACTGGAAAAGGGCTGAATCTTAAGTACCCGAAACCGACGTGCGTGCATGACTCGATGTATGGTGGAAGAAGCGAAAGAAATTTGTCAAGATCGTAGCAAATGGAAAGAAGTGGTCTCTGCCTACCCCTCTGGGAAACAGGCGTGATTTAATGTATGTATGTATGTATGCTTTTTAATTATGCGTAAAGAATTATGCCCCAAGATGATTAGGTAGGGTATACCGCTATTTCGGATAAAAGATTTTATACATATATAAATATGATTTTATACGATCCAACAGTGTAGCCGGTATTTTCATATTTTGTTAAGAAGTGACAGTTAGTTATACGCATACTTTATGTGACAGTCAATACTGACTTACTGTCAAACCAAACTGTAATTTGAGTCCAATACCTTAGCACCGTACAACGCGTGAGCCCAACCACAGCAAGTGTTACCTAACATTTGGTTAGAATTATATAATATTAGGCTATTTATAAAATTGCACATAGATACTATAATATTATAACTCGTTATATATAATACAGCTTAGACAAATATAAACATTTAGAAATTACGAAAACGTAGGCTAGGATGTTTCATTTTTAAAGAATTTGCTCGAACTTGCTTGGTTGCTTTGTTCTTGGTACTAGTTGGGGAGGTTCAAAAAAATTGCACTCAATTTATCTTTTCTCCAGATTTTGGAAATCGCATTCCTGTTTGTTGGAGTCATCATTCATTCTGAACAAGAAAAGACAAGTATTGTCTGATATGTCCCCAAACATTTCGTTCATTGAATACAAAACGGACACATTCCAAAATGAGTTATTGTTGCATTTTATAATTAGAAGCTATTCATATAAGATTTTCAATGCGAGAGCAAATTATTTTGGAATGTGTCCGTTTTGTATGCAATGAGCGATTTGTTCCTTGTTGTCAGTCTTGTCACCAAATTCTAATTGGTACATTTCTTGGAAACAAAACGGACAATTAGTTCCAGTTCAGGGAATATGTTCTTCAGAACGATGGTCCCAACAAATTTTTTTCAAAAATGGGGAAAACATATTATACGGGTGCTATTTTTATGAAACTCCCCACTTATCAATAAGATCGGTATTCACAAGGAAGCACAAAAGGCATGCCTTTTCATACTATTGTGGGTGTGGCAGTGGCCTCTTAATACCTAGTGAGTTATCACTCTTATCAGTGAAACAAATAGATACCGCCAGTAACAATAAAGCCTGTTTTAAAAATGTATTATTTAGAAAAAAAATATTTCAATATCAACCCAACCAAACTCATAATTGCACTCATAACATAACAGTCACATCATAACAATAAACCCCGTCTACACGGTTGGAACAACCACGCGACCGAGGTCGACCAAGGTCAAGATGGTCCTTGATCGGGTTGAAGAAAGAGTGTAGACGTCTGTTGGACAACCAAAATCAATAAAATCGAGGCGAGAAGACAACTTGACTTGGTTTTTCCGACTGTGTAGATTAGGTATGACAGCAAACGCCCATGTTCAATAAAAAATTAAAACACCCATATCTATAGATAAGAGTGCCAATGAACTTCCCAAATGGACCAATCAAGGTCACATGTCTTTCGCATTCTTGTACTGAGGTGCTTGAACACGCTTATCTTGGGGCTAAGGTCACATTACATGCATTCATTCTATACTCTGTACATACACGAGGGAGGGGTTGCCCTATTATTTTACCAAAAGATATATTTTTTTTGACCCGGATTTTCTGCTCGCTTTTTTTCCCTATTTTTTTTATCCGGATTTCTCCCAAAATCAAATTAGCCCACTTATCATTTGGTCAAAATAAGTAGGTAAGTTTAGGTCAAGATAGTTTAGCAGCTGAACCGAAGGGTCAAACCACTATCTACCTATATCGACACTATCAGTTTGATTTCCGAAATAATAAATAAATAATACTATAATTAATTAAATTAATAAGGTAATTTGTAGTTCATAAAGTATACGGGAACTTACAAGGATAATACTCATGTTTACTGCATAATGCAGGTGATGTTAAGAAATTACTTAAAAATAATAATGATTTTTCTTGTATTGTGTTGATTAAATAAAGCCCCTAATAAAAATTGGGATCTCTGAAAGATAAATTATATCAAGAGATTCACCATGCACACTACGAATATGGGGCACTTTGATGTACAGATGTAGTGAAAAATCCTCTCCTATCGTTTTTTGTCGGTTTAGTTTGTATTTATCTAGCTTTCTCAATTAGCTTCAGTACCCATCAATAAGCCAACTGAGAAAGCAAGATAAATACGAAGTTATCCGGCCAAACATGATGGGAAAGGATTATTCACTACATCTGTACTTAGATGACTTCTTACATCTTCCACTAAAGAAAGAAAGAAAATAAGTTTCAACACACACCCTTTCCAAAAGTAAACACTAGCAAGGGACTGTAATAGGGAATATTCATAACTTTTTATCATATACTTATAATCATGACATGTGAATATGGGCACCCTGTATTTTAGTCACATACCGTTAAGTCACAATAGTCATAAATATGACATACACCATTTTGTTACTTAAATACAAAAGCGACACAAACCAAAATTTGTTTGTGTTGCACCTAAAATCAGAATGCTATTTACTTTAAGATTTAAATTAACTTATATTTGTTTTTGATTTGTGGCGCTTTTGTATGTAACCAGCGATGTGTGCATTGGTAATAAATCTGTTAAACTATTGTACCTCTTTGAATCAATTTCAGTGGATGCTTATACTTGGTGAGTCATATACAACAGAACTAATAGTGTAAGAACAATATTCCGTGATACAAGCAAGAAAGTTGTGGATTAAGTAAGTGCAGACTAGATATAGAACATATAGTACAGTAAGGGTAATTAATAATTAATCTGTTGGCCAGATTTAAGTTACACAGGAAGGGTTAAGTTATGTTATTGAGCACCTTTTAACATACCATTACGCAGAATTTTAATTTCATCACATGGCATGTCTCACTGCAAGTTTTTTTTTGCAGTCCCAAGTCCATCCTAACAAAACCTACGTAACTAATGTTTAAGATATCCTGAAAGTCATGGTTTTAGCAGAAAATATTTTTTGACGGAATTAAATTCAATGAACTGATACAATCAAGTGAAACTTTAAATTGTGGCTTACTAGTATTATGTTATAAATGCAAGTAACCCTTAGTGTAAATGATGTTATTTTTATAGAGAAATTTGTTTACTAAAATCTTAGAATGAAACAACATTATAGTTAATGAATAGGATACTATTCATTTTATTGCATCCATACTTTTGTCCAATTGGTAATGGTGGTAATATTTATTTCATTAATGATGTAAGGTTTAATTAATGTTCGTTAAAGTTAAACATAACTAATTAACTAATGTGATTATTAGAATGTTAGCATGTTCAGTTTATCAGTAAAGAGTTGGTACTTAACATTAAATTGAAATGGAAACTGTATTAACTGAGCCAATTTTAATTACACATAGGATACCTTGATTACTTACCGTTAATGTTATTTCTATTGTTATAATACTCATGTTCAAGTTTACCTAGGTCCATAAATGCAAATTAGTGAGCAAACTATTACTGAGTTCAAATATGAATCAAATAATAAGACTTGGTTGCAATAAACAAATCAAAGTAAACTTATATGAATTCTTTACCTAATATAGTAGTTACTGGGAACAAAGCGCATTATATAAAGGCTATACGCAAGCCGAAATATCTCTGTCATTATTCATAATTTACAACGCACCAAGGCGATAGATTTCACGTCTGAAATTAGATACTGCAGCAATTAACCAATGCCGAATCATAGCAGATACATTGTTTATCGCAAAAAACGCAAACAATGACTACGTTTAACATTTATTTACTGTTTTCCGATGATATACTTACTGCTATGACGTTCACGAATGTTGTTTTCCCGGAGTACTGCAAGCCAACCAGCGTTAGCTCCATCTCCTCTTTCCAAAACAAGCTTTTGAACCAATCAAGGATACGATTAATCAAAGCTAACATTTTGAATTATATTCACAATACTTTGGCCTTAAAACGTAAAATTATAACGCCTCTTCCGAAAACTGCTGTCGACATCGACTGTCACCAGTTGCGTTTAGTTGTTGAATTCGTGAGATGTTATCAATCAATTATTAATTTAATAATTTATTACATTTTTATTTGCTTACGAATGAAACAAACTACTTGTAACTTTCACTCTTTGAGTTATCACATTGTTATAATTTTACGGAAATAAAGTGAAATAAAGTGATCTTTTGTAAATGACTCATGACGAATTTGCTTTTGGAAAAACGAAACGTTAATAATTGTTATTATTGCCAGGTAATAAATTTAAATCTGCCGAGCTAATATAGAAAAACCGGGCAAGAGCATGTCGGACCATGCTCAGTATAGGGTTCCGAAGCCGTAACGACAAACACAAAAAACTATCTCAAAAATCAACATATATGAACCAATTTTCTATTTAAAGTTATTCAAATCAAATCAAATCAAATCAAAACAATTTATTTGCTGAATACAGTTTCTTAAGTGGTAGTAAACATTATTATTTAAACGTCCAGTGTATCCAGCCTGCATACAGGCGTGCAAATATTAATAAAATGTCAAGTTAAATTCAAAGATAAAAATATAAAATAAAATAAAATTCAATTATAATCGAATGTCAACAAAATTAAATTACAAATTACAAATTAACATTAATATTACGCTCGAGAAAATCTTTAACGCTGTAATAGCACTTGTCAAAAAGCCAGTCTGTTAACTTATTCCTAAACATATTTCCCTGGAGCAACCGTATGTCATCAGGTAAGGCATTATAGATGTTAATGCACATGTTAAATATAGTTAAATAGTAACGGCAGAATGTTAAGGTGTTTAAATAATGGGACACAGCTTTCGTCAAACCAAGCCCCGCAGATGACCCTCACACATTTCTTCTGAATTTTAAATACCCTGTCCACGTCCACAGAATTTCCCCACATTATAAGTCCATAACGAAGCACGGATGACACATAGCCGTGATAGGCCGTTAGCGCGGCCTGAACTGAGACAGTGTCCCTTAATCTTTTCAACGCATAAACGAATCTATTAAGATTTTTGCAAATATGATCGATATGATCCTTCCAGTTAAGGTGTTTATCAAGCGTTATCCCAAGAAATTTAAATGTATTTACCTCTTCTACACTTTCATTTTTTAATTTTAGTAATAAAGGCATATCGTTACAATTGTACGAACTAAACTGGATAAACTTTGTCTTACTGGTATTAACATTTAAGTCATTTGCACCCAACCAGTCTGTAATTTCTAACAGTGCAGCGTTAATTTCTTGCTCAAAAATACCCCTGCTATCGCACTTTACAACAAGCGTCGTATCGTCGGCAAACATGATGGTCTTATGTGATGAAGCATTTGGTAGGTCATTTATATACAGAAGGAAAAGCAAGGGGCCCAGAATGCTGCCCTGTGGAACCCCAATATTAATTTTCTTAAATTCTGATGTTGACTTGTTTTTAAGAATTATCCTTCTTGTTTCTGTAATTTTACTAATTTCAGTGCACTGCATTCTATCTTCTAGGTAACTTATAATCCAGTCAAGCGCCTTCCCTCTAACACCGTAAATTTCAAGCTTATGAATAAGTTTACGATGATTTACAAAATCAAACGCCTTTGTCATGTCAAGGAAAATTGACATGACTGGAGTTTTTTGGTTAATACATTCAGTGACATACTTAATTAGATCAAAACACGCAAGACCCGTTGATCTACCCTTACGAAAGCCAAATTGTTGTGGGCATATTATTTCATATTTATTTAGAAAATCGCTTAACCTCGTATGCATCGCCTTCTCGAGTACTTTGGACAATATCGGGACTAAGGTTATAGGCCTATAGTTTTCTGGACTGAGCCTATCGCCCTTCTTAAACAATGGCTTGACCACGCAAACCTTTAACTGCTGTGGAAAAACCCCTTCAGTAAAAGACAGGTTTATAATATGCGCAAGGGGTCGGCATATAAATAAGGCACATGACTTGAGGATTTTTGTGGTAATTTGGTCATATCCACTGGATTTGCTGTTCCTTAACGACAATATTATTTTAAAAATCTCATTTTCATCAACTGGCTTTAGAAATATGGTATGATGATTAATTTCAGGTAAAAAAGATCTAAAGGTTGAGTTATAATTCGATAAAATAGCTTGTTTCGTCGAGTCAATGAAATAATTATTAAAAATATTGCAAATAACTTTTGGATTAGAATATATGTCATTATTAAATTGAATAATATCTATGTCATTTTTGTGTAAATTATTTGAAACGGTAGAAGAAATCATGTTCCAAGTTGCTCTACACATATTTTTATTGTTTTGTAGATACTGGACATTTTTAATTTTTTGGGCATTTAATAAACATTTTTTTAAAATAGAATTATAATTTTTAAATTTGATTTTATACAGCCGTTTGTTGATATTCGTTCTTTGGTAGTTAAAATAAAGTGATCGCTTGACCTTACACGACTTTTTCAAACCCTTACTCAGCCAGTTAATTTTCCTAGGTCTATTGTTAATCTTAACCCTAATAACCGGAAAGCACAAATCATAAAACAGACATAGTAGGTCATAGAAACATTGAAACGCACTAATTACACCGTCTGAGCTCATAACTTCGGAAAAAGAAAGAGCGGCCATACATTCACAAAATTTGCCAACATTGTATGAACTATAATCTCGCTTGTTTTCAAACCAGGAGACGAAGGCTTTTTTTATTTTTACTGTCTCCAGAGTTATGGATTGAGCCGTCTCATGGTCCGATAGCCCAAGGTAATAAACGGACGCTTTTACTCTTTTTATATTGCTTGCTATTTGATCGATACAGGCATTGAGCCTAGTAGGTTTTAAAATATGCATATTAAAATTGTAATTATTTAATGTGCTACAAAGGTCCCTGGATGCACTACTCTCCTTTAAAATATCAATATTCCAGTCCCCACAGATAACTATTTTCTTATTTTTGAATTTGGACACTAGATAATTTAGTAATCTATCCAGTTTGTGAAGGAATATGCCCACGTGTGTCCTTGTCTGCTCTGGAATTCTATAGATATTTACCACGATGAGCCCCATGCCAGTGACTTCAATGCCGCAACATTCAAAACTGAACTTAGTTGCCATCTCTGTAATGTAAGGTAGGTTTTTGAACTCAAAATTATTTTTCAGTAAAATACATGTTCCTCCCCTACTTTTGTCACGGCAGTAAGCAGCGGCTAATTTAAAATTATTTAACTTTATATTTTTCTGAGAACCTTCACAAATAAAAGTTTCACTTAAACACACTATGTCAAACTCTTTGCCTTCATCCGATAACTCTTTTAATGTGACGTCCAGGAGATCACACTTGCTGTAAAGTCCCCCTATGTTTTGATTGAAGATCGAGACACTATCACAGCTATCTATCGTGGACGTTATGACGTCTTGCGTGTTATGGCGATTTGAATATACTATGGCTTTAGGTACGAAAAAATGTGTTACAGTCATTCTCTATTATTGGCTTTACCGTTTTATTACATTTGTTAGCATCCAACAATATATTATTATTAATATTATTATTACTCTGTAAGCAATTTATTTCTTCGTTCAGCTTAAAACATATCCAATTTAAAACCGATGGAGAGTAATAATTAGAACTTTTATATACATCTATTACTTTGCAATTTGCATATTTATTTACAAGCGATTTCAATTCTTGATGTAGTATATTATCGTCTAAATGTTGATATCTACGTACGTTTAATATTATTACTTGGTTGCCTTTAAACTTTAACAAAGTATTACACAGATTTGACAGCAAGACATAGGGATCCTTTTCACGACATTGAATAGACAAAACAATTACATCATCCTTGGTTACACTATTTTCGACGTTATGAACACTCTCGAGTACCTGCGATGTCGATGCGTAGGGTTTGACCATTGACGTTACACCGTACATGTCTTTTTTTATATCGGCTCTGGAGTGAAGTAGTTTCATAGACAAACCACGTACATGCTCGTCCCCAAATATATATATGTAACTTTTCTTCGAGTGCAACTTAGCGGCGGCACTAGGAGTACTAAAGTGTGGTGGTTTGATCATCATTGGTGACATCACTGGGCTTTCATCATCAGAGACTTTCGTGGATGAGTGGTGGCGAGTCAAGCACTGAGCATTCGGTTTAGAGTTTAATTCAATAAAGCTTTGGTTTAAACTCTGTCTGCCTGCTGTGTTCCTTTTAATCCGTTTTTTTTTAGTGGTATCTTTAGTTGATATTGACTTGCTCAGTGTTTTTAGCTGATTAACTTTTTGCTCGTAGCTTTTTATTTTACTTTTGAGTGAAAAGTTTTCCGTGAGTAAGTTTTCAACTTCAGTGTCTGCTACAACCAGTCTCTCCTTCAAATCCGAAATAATTTTTTCCAACTCCTCTGTTTTGCCGAAAGTACACATTTTATCCGGACAACTCCTATTCAGCTCAATCCCGGGCGAAGGCGGTGTTTGATCCAGCTCGTCATCATCGTCTGATAGGCATGACAATGCTTCAAACGAGTTATTTGTAGGAATAATAGCGCGGAATTTTCTTCTTAGTGTGATATTATCCTCATCATTGTAGGGATTACTCAGGCACGTTATACATTTCCAAGAAGCTTTACTTTCTGGTTTCATCAAATAAAATCTTTTAAAGGACACATTACAACAGTTAAGGTGATAAGCGCGCTTGCATAATAAACACGTAAGGTATTGTCTTATTTTAATTAAAGTATTGCATTTGTCGCAATTTTGTGCCATGATCCTTGTTAAGTACAACTTACGGTTTGTTTACTAATAAACTCAGCCGACGGTATTTGTCACAACTCACAGGTAATTAGCTCAGCTGTGCCGGCGCAGCGCAGGCTCGAATCGGTCCGGAGATCCCCGAGGCGTCGGTCGTTGACCTCCCTCGCGCAGCCGGTAGCCTTTGACCTTGCGCCCGCCCGATAAGCTTCCCAAACCAACCGTTTAATGTATTTTTTTAAACTTAACACAAAGATATCACGAAAAGTATTATAGATAGAGTTAAACGGATTTCACTACAATGAGCCTGTTTATTTTCTCTTTATACTGATATATAACACAGGTTACTAGACTCAGTTTTAATATTTATATAAGTATATTTTTTCTCGAGCACTACGAAAGCGTTGTTGTCGCTTTGCCGGTAAGCGGGTACCCCTATTTGGCGCTGTCTTAGATGATTTTTAGTAGGTATAAACACTTTAGTCGCCTGTATCTCAGGAACTAATCATGTCTACATAGCCGTGATAGTTTTCCTTTAAAATTCGTTATATGCGCTTTCGTTAAAGATATTTATCAGATTTTTAGTATTTGTAGTTTTGGCTGTAGGGGGGGGGGGACACTTGACTCTAACAAAAAATAGCGCTTTAAAGCTTAATATTTAATAAACGGATCCCTTAATCGAAAAATTGTTTTCATAAACCCGCAATATTTTTGAAAGACCTATCCAACGACACCCCACATTATGGGGTAGGCAAGAAAAAATAAAGGCATCCCCACGTTACGTGTAGGGGAGGTGCATTAAAAAAAAATATTTTTCAAAATTTTATTTTACCACTTTGTTGGCGTGACTAATATGTATATTCATGCCAAATTACAGCTTTCTAGTACTACGAGTCTCTGAGCTAGACTGGGGACGGACGGACGGACGGACGGACATGGCGAAACTATAAGGGTTCCTAGTTTGACTACGGAACGCTAAAAAGGGGAATTCTGAAACCATGAAATACAGGGAAACTATTCGAGAAACCATTAGGTCTTTTTTGTGCAAACCAGCGTTGTCCCTCAGAGATAACATGATTGCCCGGAGGTTTGCTCACTGTTCTAAAGAGGTAAAAACTACATTAGTCAGAGCTTACTGTACAACTTTTTATACCGGCAGCCTGTGGGCAAATTATATGCAAAAACGGTACAGCACGCTGCGCGTTCAATTCAAAAACGCGTTCAGGGTGTTGATGGGACTGCCCAAATTTTGTAGCGCGTCGGGGATGTTCGTCGAGGTGCGGGTAGACTGCTTCTACAGTCACGATCCTCGTGCGCAGGGTGCGGGCCAGCGCCAACAGCATCCTGAACATGCTCGCGGACAGGGTCGATTCCCTGTATTTAAATAACTGCGGCATGTTACGTTATGCCCGTAGGAATAAATAATTAATTAATGTGCCATGTAATTACTAACACTACTATAAGTTTTTAAATTCTTACTAACAAATTGATCCATTGCTGGTCGTGAATAAAATGATTATTTTGATATTATTATTATTATTAAATCCGGCGAATACGGCGGGTGGGGCAATAATTCAAACCCACAATTGTGAAATTCTGCCATCGATTTTAGTGACGTGTGCACACGTGCGTTGTCCTGGTGAAAGAGAACTTTTTTTGTCAACAATCCGGGTCTTTTTACTTTCAGTTCCTCTTGTAATCGCCGTAAAAGTTCGCAATAATAGTCCGAGTTTATAGTGGTACCTTTCTGGAGATAGTCAACCATTATTACTCCCTTTGCGTCCCAGAAGACTGATGCCATGACTTTATTCGCCGACAAAATGGCCTTTGCCTTTTTGGGAGGCGGAGATCCAGCACGAACCCACTGCTTCGATTGCTGTTTAGTCTCGGGCGTGTAGTGGTGGACCCATAATATGTCTTATCCATAGTAACATATCTGTCCAAAAAGTCTTGAGGGTCAGCTTCATACAGGTCTAGAGTGGTCTTGATATCCGTGTTACACGCGGAACCGTAGCTCCGTGATCTTAGCACCGGCGGTGCTAAGTTCCCGAACTACACGGTCACGCCAAGATACGTATCCGTGTTTGCCTTCGGCTACGTATCTGCGGATCTCGGCTCCGGCTCCGCTCCGCACGGTTATTGAATGAAAGCTTGTCGAACGGAGCCTTATTAGATATGTGATATGTGTTCTAGTTTATTTTATATTTATATTTATATAATGACTCATTAAATTTATATAATGAATCATAATTGGATGTTTAGAATTAGACGAAAACTAAAAATCATGTACTTAAGTAAATATAATCCTTTTATGTTAATAGTACCTTATTAAGAGGATAAGATTTTGATGTAAGTAAAAAAACCACAATGTTTAGTTTATGTTAAATAAAGCTTTTTTATTTTTTTTGATTTCATTTTTTAAACCAATTTTAAATGCAAAAGCAAAGAAACTGAAATCAAAAACACGACTATCGCATTACATTCGGAGGTCTTAAAGACACACATAAAATCTTCATTACACGTCACGGTCACGGGCGGATCGGATCTACGTGTAAATAAGAAACGTATCGCCGTGTAACACGGAGCTACGTATCTTAATTACACGTAGCCGAATTTCACGTGTCGAACGGGCCGGATCTCCGTTGCCGTGTTACTCGGTAACGGAGATTCGGCTACGGGTACACGAAACACGGACACGACCAGGAGCCGTTGAAATTGTTAGACGAGTGATTTTTTGTTCCACTGAAAGGAGCTTTGGATTGGAACCCATCTCGCCGACACCTTCGAAAAACCTAATTCGTTGACTATAATGTTTTGGGTTCTTTCATAGGAGATGCCCACAATGTCAGCTATTTCTCTTACTTTTAACCGTCGGTCTTTCATTATCATGTCACATATAATTGCCACATTATGTGGATTGGTCGCAGTGGTTGGCCTTCCGGGACGAGGGTCATCTGCGATACTGATTCGTCCCCGCTTGAATTCAGCTGCCCACTTTTTTACCATCGTATATGATGGACAGGATTGCCCCAATGTACACTGCATATCTTCATAAATTTGTTTCGGAGCCAATCCTTTTTTATGAAGGTATTTAATTACAGCACGTTGCTCCAAATTGTCCATTATCAAAAATCTGTTAACACGTATTTTTAAATCAGACGTAAAATTTATATTAAATTTTGTCTTGCAGTTAAAATTTCGCGGGATGAAACACAGATTATAGGATATGTCTATTAAAGACAGATAGGAATCAAACTTGGAACTGACATAACGTTAGTAGTAGTTGAGTCCCGCACCGCAGCGTAAAGCAGTGGCGCTAGTATGCAAAAAAAAAGAAAAAAAAAATGGAGGAATGGCGGCAAATGAATTCTGAGAGCAGTTCATTTTCGTATTGAACGAAGTAAACTTCTTCGCGCTTTTGGTTGATAAACACGAATAAGTTAATTTCGTTCAATTCGAGAACGAACTTTTAATTTCTGCAGTTTGTGTATTATAGGAACTCATGTTTTTTTTCCCGTGTGAATAAGATTGTTTCACTGATTTTGAACGAGTTAAGTATTAATACATTTTCGACAATAAACTGATGCAGTGAAACAAACTATACAAAATAGGAAAGTATACATAATAGGCGCAACTATTGTTTCCAATCCACAAAGACACACACGTCTCAACATCTAATTTAGCTGTTACGAGATTGAATTATGAAATCAAGCAGCTGGGTGCGTCTTTCTGAATTGAAAATATAATACCGTAGAAATTATAAGCCGTATTAAATTAAAAACATTTATTTTGCAATTAAGTCAAATTTTAAGTCACGAGTCTACCAGCGTTTCTTAAAAGTAGGTAAACCATTTTTGCGAAAAAACGCCGTACAAAATCTCTAGTTAAAAATAACTCTTACTAACAAACATTATTTCATTGAAAAGATACAGAAATGAATAGTGTATGCACTGTTCCGCCATACTGTAAGAGACACTGACAGAATCTCTTCTTCGGAGAAAAGCGTAGGACACGCCATTGTCATCGTACGGGGCTTTGGCCGTCCACAAAATAAATATTGTTTTTCAAAATGGTAAAAAACACACACTTTTAAATTTTCCGAATCTGAATTACTTTTCGACACTAAATTGCCAGCGTGTGGCGTCAGCAGGTCACACCAGATACCTTTTAACCCTGCGTTCCGAGGGAACCGGTATAACGTTTGATTATCCACGGTCGAGTTGCAGACGGGAATAATACATTTTATTGTACGGCAAGATTTTGCGAACACAATTTCAAATTGGTGGATGGAGTGAACGTTAAACTTGGTGGAAATGGAAATGGAAACTGGAAAAGATTTAAAAGAGAAAATTATTAAGTATTTATTTTAGATAGATCTTTATAACACAAAACCAATTTTTTGGCATACACCGTCAAACGCAAAGTCACTTCGAATCTTTCATTTGAAATTATTGAATGAATGTAAAAATGACCCACAGATAAAGCAAAGTTAACGAGTAAACTATTCACGCTTTGTAACATCATTCAATTACCTGAACTGTACCTATAGGATACCTTATGAACTTCAGGTCATGATTCCCACAAATCAGTAACGTAAAAGAGTGAATGAGGTAGATTCCAACCCGTGGGATGAAAACTGAATAATGACAGTTCAAAATGGCGGCAGTTTTTTTTTTAATTTTATTTTTTTTAATGGTCAGGCCGCGAACTTTTCAATCAGCCCTCGTAGAGTCATTCGGGTCAAGAGCACGCATTTTTTTTTTGATGGCCTCTCAGACCTATAAGGAATTATATAATTGGCATGTTATGATATTAAATCTGTAGAATATTTAATAAATTTTCATTATTTAAGAAAATTTTCCATCAAGATTAATTAGTGTTAGCCCAACATAGGCTTAACTGAAAACTTTTCCAATGCGTACTCTTGACCCGATGTGTGGGTAAAATTACGCAAGTCTTAGGGTAAAGTTACGCACGCGGGGTAAACGTACGCATTCAGATTTCTAAGAGAATACAATTAAGATTGGCAATAATCAACATTTATTTAATCTTGTGAATAACATTATAAGAACATTAACATTAAAAAAATTAAGAACTCTTTGTATTATATCTATTATATGTGAATCTTGTCTTAAATTATTTATATTGGCAATAGTCACACTTTGAGATCAAAATAATTGGCAAATAATCCTTAGTTATTAATTTTTAAATCAAATTAAATGTTAAACCTAAGGTTAGATATTAGGTACATAGTAAGATTTACTCATTACAAAAGTCGCATCGAAATATTCCATTCGTATAGGCAGTACAATTTTCATGAAACCAGTCATTGCAAATTAAGCATTGGATCTGAGATGAGGGTCTGCTGAGGGGCCTTCCTTATGTAATTTCTTGGCATTTTGGTGTATTCTGAAAGATTGAACAATTTTTGACATTTTTATTTCATTTGGAGTATAAGTACGCAACGGGGGTAAACGTACGCGTGCGTACTATTAATCTCGTACTCTTACCCCAATCGGCAAATATACCAAATAATCAGTCACAACACACACGTTAAATACTTTTTACGAATATGAAAAACTTACATAAAAACTACATTAAATTAACAATAGAAATATAGTATACTTACTGGCACAGAGCTATCCATTTAACTACAGCACACTTTTCCGTGGCACAAAAATTAAACGAAATAAGCGTGCTATAAGTATTCGGTGACGTGTCGCGACCAGTACTAAGATTGCGTCGGCTCGGCGCGTGGCTCCTAAACGGCGACAGTAGTGCCACTCTGTTTTACAAACACAGACCACGCCCCCCCCACCCCTGTCGGAGATCGGACCACCGCGTACTTTTACCCACCGCGTGCTGTTACCCCGAATGACTCTATCATGAATTTGCGTTTTCAGTTTATTCCTATACAGAGTGTAACTTTGGTCGCGGATCAAACGACCAAACGGTTAACGATTTTCTACAGTTCGGAAGTTGTTTTTCTTTAATTTTACCAACACACTTTGTAACCAGTTAGGCAGTTACAACCTTACGTCACTAGTAAAACGTTAACCGTTAAGGCTTTTATTTTTATTTATAGTTAGCCCGTAGTAGGGCTTGAGGGTCTACTTACTGTTGCGGTCTAAGAAAATACGAAGTAGTTTTTAAATTTTAGTGAAATAAATATTCATGTAAATTTTTTCGTCAATCCAACTTAAGCTCTAAGGCCCGTATTTATAAACTCATCTTGGCTGAGATGCGCGTCACAAGATACGTCAAAGTAAACGTCAAACCATAGAACACTGTCATTTTTGACACATCTCAAGACGAGCATTAGAGTTGAGATTAGTTTATTAATACGGGCCTAAGTCTCGGGGCCATTTATTAGTCATTCAAGTTTACATAATATTTAGTTGTCCTAAATTTTTCGAAGGCTAGGGTATGACGCGCACGAAGGGTTCCGTACCTACTGAGGTTTCGTACCATTATCTATACAACATTAGACACTATATTATAAACTAGCTTCTGCCCGCGACTCCGTCCGCGTGGAACTCGTTTATATCGTAGCTCCATACAATTTTTCACCCTCTATTTCAACCCCTTAGGGGATGAATTTTGGGAAGAATAATATATCCTAGGATTCAAACTATCTTCGCACCAAATTTCAACTAAATCTGACAGACAGTCAGACAAACTTTCGCATTTATAATATTGTAATGTAATACATAGTATATACTATGGATAGCGGGAAAAAAATCACGTTTGTTGTATAGGAGCTCCATTTGAATATATAAGGTGCTAACAAATTAGTCACGGATATTTTAAGAGATAATACATTACATTAAAACAATTAACTTTTAACTGTAAGTAAGGAACCTTTGTACTTATGTCATTTTATTGTTTTAATTTACCGAACAAAAAATATAAATTATAATTAATCATTAAAATAATCAACCCTATTATGTACTTGCCAAGATGTATAACACGGCACTGTTTGTCAAAAGTTGTTTTTCGTAAATGTCATTATGACTCGGCGGGAAAACTGTACTTAGGTTATTAAATACTAGCGTCTGAATGATAGTTTAAAGAGGTTCTAGAATGTCTAAAGAGGTCACATTTAATTATCTTATAAACAGGGTGTTTTAACGTAGCAAATTTGATTCCTAGTTTTCTCCAAAAAAATATAAGAAAACCTACGATGTTTCATACTTAAATGTACTCCGAGAACCGAGTAAATATATAAAAATGTAAAAAATATCCGTGACTATATAATTTGTTAGCACCTTATATAGCTATACCTACCCGCTTGTATCTAACTATCCCACTGCCGGACGATGCAATGGAGCGGGAGCGAGTAGACCTAGCGATCACTTTTTAATATACTTATTTGTCTCTATTATTGACACAAAATCTGTGTTTTTTGTTTCGACATGCGATAAAGTAGTGGAAAGAGTTACCACCGGCAGTGTGAACAACCAGCGATCAACTATTAATACTTATAGGTAAGTACTTTTATGTGTCTTTTTTATTAACACAGGATCTTTGTTCGTGTCTTGAGCGAGAAAATAGTCGATAGCTAATAGGCAATAGCTTCCTCGCCGCCAGTGAAATGGGTTGAGTGGTAATGAGGCTCAGTTGATGGACCGATAGACAAGGAATAATTTTTAGGATAAAAGTTACCACCCTGCTTCATTTTCTTTTTCATGGCATAGAGAAGTCAAACGATGGTAAGTGGAAACTGTGACCCATAGAAATTCGCATTCACAAGGCTGCAATGCAATCCTAAGACTGCAAATGCGTTGCCAACCCTGAGGACTAAGATGGAATCCCTCTATGATAGTCATTTTACCGGCTGTCTTATCCCGAAACCTGAACACAACTATGCGAACACTGCTGTTTGGCGGTAGGTTCATGGATAAGATGGTGGTAGCGATCCGAGCGGACAATGCACAAGGTACTACCACCCAAGACATTAAAGTGAAAAGTGTGACACGAACATTCTTACGCCAACAAGTATTCACGATCCGACGATCTTTAAAATATGTAAAAAAGTATACCTACGTTAGCTTATTAAAAATTTAAATTGAAATTTCAAGGAAAACCGAGGAAAAAGCAATGTTTACGAAAATGTGTTGCTGACGTATTTTCAGTTCAAATACGTAAGCAACACGTTTTCCGAGACCGACTTGGCTTTTTCTTTTGAAATTTTCAACAAACTTTCGAGTCCGCCAAAGCCTCGTGACTCGTGAGCTTGTGACGTTATATTTAAAACGTTTTTTATTTTTATAATGTTGGGTCGCACTTTTGGTGCCGATGACGTCAATTGCTTACAGGATAAATTTAATTTTAGACTAGCAATGAAAGGTAGAAATCTGGTCCGGAATCAGCTTCACTGTACAGGTACAACATAGGTACAGTCACGAGATTAAATTTGGTACCCACCTTAGGTCCAAAGTCAATCTGACATTCTACAACAATAACGTTGAGTTTCCTAAAAGTTATAAATGACGACATCTCTAATGACATTGACGACATCAAACATATTTTTTTTGGAATCGACACTAGCAAAAACAATCGAGTAAGTGACATTGATCATTAAAAAAAAATAACATGCAGGATGAGAGCTAGATTACTTAGGCAGTTGAAATTTTCTCGGATGATGTAGGGTATTTCTGTTGCCGCTATAACAACAAATACTTAAAACAAAATATATATATACAAACCAAACTTAAAAATGTACAATCCGACGAAGCATTTAAACATCAGCTGAGAAACCTTTTATTGGATAATCCATTAAGTATACTCCGTAGATGAACATATGGAACTGGAAATGTAAATTTATTTTATTATTGTGTTGACTTTATTAATGTTTGTACATTATATTGACATCGGACGAGTGACCATTTTATTAGATGTGTAATGTTGTTGTTATAATTATTATTTATTTTTGTATTCTTTGATTATTAGTATTTATGTTTGAGGATCTCAATGTAATTTCGTATTTTGTGACATGCAATGCAATTAATATTGTAATATTACATTGATGAATAAATGAACTAAACTATACTAAACTATAAGGTGCTAAGTTAGCACCTTATAGTTGTTAGCACTGCTAACAATTTATGACTAAAAAAAAACGTTATGCGCATAAATGTATGACTATTTAAAGTTGCGTGCGTACTGTAAATACGAATACGAATGATATGATACGATATGAGTACGAATCCACGTACGCCTATCAAAAATACTTATGACTTCAAATTTTATGCAAGCCGACCCCTACCCCGTCAAACTTATATACCTACCTATAAGGTGGTAACAAATTAGTCACGGATATTTTAAGAGATAATACATTACATTAAAATAATTCACTTTTAACTGTAATTAAGGAACCTTTGAATATCATTTTATTGTTTTAATTTACAGAACAAAAAATATAAATTATAATTAATCTTTGAAATAATCACCCCTATCATGTACCTGTCAAGATGTTTAACACTGTTTGTCAAAAGTAGTTTTTCGTAAATGTCAAGTATTTTATTTATCAACTTTGAGAGGCCACTTGAATGATAGTTTAAAGAGGTTCTAGAATGTCTAAAGAGGTCTCATTTAATTATATTATTAACAGGGTGTTTTAACGTAGCAAATTTGTTTCCTAGTTTTGTCCAAAAAAACATAAGAAATCCTATGATGTTTCATACTTAAATGTACTCCGAGAACCGAGTACTATCAGCTGTAAAAATATCCGTGACTTATTTGTTAGCACCTTATATAACACCCTTTTTTAATGCCGGAGTTTAATTAAAAGCTTCCAAAAATAAAACACGTGAACTGTGACGCAGGCTGTACCGTCGCCCGTGGCAATTTTCGACCCTTTCCCTAGAGTTTATATATAACATCTCCCTGGGAGTGGGAGTCATACCGTCACCTTTAAGGACACGTGCCCTGTCGTGTGCTCGATCACGACACGACGTACCTCAAATAGACGATTACGTAGGCTTAACTCGTGGCAAGTTAATACAATGACGTCGGTTCAAGAACAGAAAGGAAAAAATAATGGGGAATTATTGTTGCGGATTTTTGGAATTTTAGAGGGTGCTTTTAAATTACTGCCAAAACTTTAAACTTTACGATACTGTAGTTTTAGTTTCCGTACTTTTTAGCTTATGTCAAGAAACCAACAAAATGGGTAGGTACACTAGGTACATAATTCCGAATTGATTAAAATTTGCATTGAGGTATTCCATCTTAGTTCTCAGGGTTGGCAACGCATTTGCTGTCTTAGGATTGCAATGCAGTCTTGTGAATGCGAATGTCTATGGGTCACAGTTTCCACTTACCATCAGGTCAGGTGGCTTGTGTGCTCGTTTGTCTTCTCTATGCCATAAAAAATAACTAAAATTTATAATTCCAAACGCTAAATAGAGGAGTTATCTTTTTGCTATGGCTGATAAATCAAACCTTAACCTATCACGTATGACAATAAAATTATGCATTTATATTTGACTTTGACTTATAGAAGGCATTTGTTGTTTTTTTTAAGGGTTTGTCCTATAGTATGTTGTATGTTTTACAGTTTTTACAGTTTCTTGTTGGGTGCCGCCGCCATTTATTTTTCACAAAAAAAAATTTAAGTACTTAGTTAATCTGTTGTAACACCACATTTTCTGAATAAAAAATCAACCCCCTATCTTAAACGATACAAACTCAAATAGAATATAAAATAGAGCTCTTTAAAGCTAGGACGGACAGACAGACGGACGAACGGACGGACAGCGTTGGGTTTGTACTATCAGACCATGGGAACCTTGACCCACCATAGAACTGTGTCACAGAGACGTTATGATTCAAGTCATAAGAAGTGTCAAACAAATTGTTTTATAATGTCACTGTGACACCGTTCTATGGTGGGTCAGGGTTCCATTGGGCTGATAGTTCCTAATATGGTCCCGTTGGGCACCCTTCGGGTACAGAACCCTAAAAGAAACTCGCAACCACCATCCCGCAAACACCCACCATCAACTTATGCACAGTCAGCATCATAAATCGGTATAAGTACCTTGGCCACTGGGTCACTGAGGATCTCAGAGATGACCTGGATGTTGAGAAGGAACAGTAGTAGGGATTCGTGCGTTCTGGCTCACGAGCCAGAACGCACAAATCGGTCAAAATTCGGTTTTCTAAAAAAAGGTAGTAGTAGGGATTCGTGCGTTCTGGCTCACGAGCCAGAACGCACAAATCGGTCAAAATTCGGTTTTCTAAAAAAAGCTCGTCCCATACTCACATATGCTCCTCGGGTCATATGTGTGGTCACACCCCCTAACATAGTCATTAATGATGTCGTTAGTTGTAGTCACACCCCCCTCACATAGTCGTTAGTAATCTTATAAAAATAGACTCCTGTGATTGGTTGATTTTAAGTAAGCCACGCCCCCTCATATGGTCATTAATGACGTCGTTAGTGAACATTAATGATATCATTAAGGTCTTATATACTTTGTTATATACTTATATGATACTAGCTCCTCCTATTGTCTTCTTGTCAGTATATTATGTAAATGACTTACAAAGGTAATGTTAATGATACTTACCTTTTGTTTTATTTATGAGTTATACCTTTATACTTTAAAAACAGGGTAATAAAAACACATATGTTTTACAATATTCGTTTATTTATTTATTTATAAATAAAAATTGAAACATTTTACTTATCAATAAATCGTTACCTATAGTATCTTTAGAAAAGGAATTTAGAAAGTTAAGCATTGTTACACCTTTATACTTACAAAATATATATACTAAACAGTATTTACCACAAACAGATGTAAAGTAATTCTGGAGAGGTATGTGATTATAAAACCATGTTCGTGTATTTCTTTTTAAAAACATCCGATGGTATCCACTCGGTTTGCGACCATACGAGTCAAAGTACTCGCCAATTCCATCGGTATTGATGTGAATAGCCACCCAATGAGACCCCGGCTTAAAGTCAGGATCTAAATTACTGATGATGTAAACGGGTAAACCAACAAAAAGCGGTATTCTGTTAGCAGCGAAAACATTATACCTAATAGCGGGATTTATTTGCCTCATATATGTTTGTATTTCTAGTGTATCCATTAGTAATTAATTACATTACAACACGTCATTTCTTTAACAATTCTTGTAGTAATATGATGTAAATAAAGGATATTCTACATTACTTATATTTTAACTTAACTATTGTAATCTACATTCACATCCCGGTTTTTATTTATCTCAATTATATTATCAAACTCAGCATAAATAACACAATTGACCGTGGTTGTAAGTGCTGCATCAAACTGAACCTCTAAGCGGACACTTCCATGCTTAACAAGATTCCAGTGCGTTCTTGAACTAGCTGAGAGATCGGGGGTAAGATCAAAAGCCATTAAGCAGTAACCACCGCTATAGTCATCTCTCCCAATGGAATTACCTACATCCAAAAAGTGGATTCCAGTTCCAGAAAATAATGTATGATAGGCTGATGCAGTTGAATTATTACTAAAGGATGGTTGCAACGGTTTAGAGGGAACTTGTTGCCCATCAACATATAAACTGAATAAATTCATGTTATGGTGTTGAAAGTTAAATGGATTTAACTTTAAGCTACCATTGAATGCTGCATTATTAACAAATCCTATGATACATCTTTTAGGTATTTGACCTAAAAATATATTGTCTAAAGTTTTACCCTGAATTCCAGATTCTATAGACATAACCTTTACTTCGGCGCGTGTGATAGGATACTTTGCAGTTGTGGTTGCTAACACTTTTTGATGCGCTAGTAAAACTGTTGGATTGATTCGAGCTCTGCGAACGATTAAACTCGCGTCAGCAATTTTAACTTTAAACTTTTCGTCGTTGTGGCATATAAGATTGAAAATTTCTTTACTACGTACTAATTTAACATGCATTTCAACACCATTAATCAAAAATTTGTCTTGATTAAAAATATCCCCATGTAAGTGTCCAATCATCTCAATAATGTGACTCTCTTTAGCTAATTCTTTTCTCTTAGTGAACCCTTGATTAGATGAGTCAGCTGCATCAAATTTGTGTGTTGTATCTTCATACCATAATCCGCAAGTAAGATGGGATTTTTTAGCGGCTGGACCATAATTAAGTAAGGTTTCTATATACGATCGATACGCGTAGGTATTGTTTGGCGGGGAAACAAGTTTCTGATTTAAGTAAATATCTAATTGATTAAAAAGTGAATGTAACCAATTATTGACTGGTGCTACAACAGTTGTTGATTTTATAGTTGAGGAATCTTGGTTTAAAATTTTAGCTTTAATATGAATCATTGTGTGTGAAAGATCTAAATAATCATCTCCAGTCCCAGGTACTAATAGGAATTCAATTGGTCCATCATCGGTTAAAGAAGATATTGGTTTATAGTGAATCCACTGTCCATTTTCAATACTTGTTTGAGTAGATGGAAGAGCAAATAAATCCAGTTCTGACTTGGCACATTCACATGAATGATGATGTAAGAAAGACATTATTTATTTTGAAAAAATATCTTGAAAATTATGTTTGCTTAAAGAACCTCTTCGTCTCAATGCTTTCCTCTTAATGGTGGAATCTAAACGTTTTCTGTTTATTTTATAACCGGAGCCTGTCATTAGAGAATCAATTTTTTCATCTGCTTTTCGCTTTAAATTAGCACTAGCATCCTTGAATCGAGATTTAATGGATTGCTCCAAAGGATGTGAATGCATCATATCAGACAACAACCCAACACCAGCATTCAACGCTTCTTTCCCAATGCTTCGAGCACCGCTAGATAATAAAGGTAGTATAGATCTAAATAATCCCCCCAAGAAGCTACCAATACCATGTCCACGTTGGTGTGGTATACCTTTATAAATTATTCCAACCCCTGATCCAGCCTGATGTGAGTAATAATGTTCGTACGGACAAACTACATCAATTTGTTTATGAATCATTTTATACGTTTGAAATGTAGTTTCACACACGATGTCCCGAATTGGAATGGTACCTTATTACCAACACTTGTTCTTATATCTATCTCTATTGTATCAAATTCCCTTCGCATAACTGGGACATAGTGTGCAGGGGAGAAAATATGCATTTTGTATGCACCATATATATATTTAGTGGGGTCCAACGGTATTATTCTAATTAATGACGTCATGACGTCTCCTACTATTTGTGGTTGAATTATATCAGAATATATGAACATTTGTGATGGTAAACCCAAGTACAAGTTTACCGGATATTTACTAATTTGACTCTTAATAAAATTTGTATTAGGCTCAAAACCAAGTTGAACACTTAGTTGAGGTGAAACAATTAATGACGTTATTTCATTATTTGAACTAACTTTGACAAGTTTTGATATTTCGTCATATCTGAACCTTACTTTGTTTTTCAACAGTGGATTTTCATTAAAAGCATTTAGGAAATTTTCTATACTATCATATGTGGTAGCAGGGATATGAGATTTATATTCTATGATAGAAAAAGTGTTATCATGAGGCATGCGTCCTTTTACTGAGATATATAGTACATTCTCATGTTCTTGAACATTAAACATAGTACATGGATAGTGAAACTCAGCCAATGCTACCATCCATTCTCCTTCTAGCTTGATTGTTTTGGGTAATTTGGTCAAGAAATTTGCAGTTGTATTTTCTGGATAGTAAATTGCCGAACTATTACTTAGTAAAGTTAGGTAAAAAGTGTTTTCACTCATATTGCTTCCAAACTTGATGATGATATCCAACTGTTAAATTTGTTCGGATATCCTTTCCATTTCACCAATACTTCCTGTCTGCTACCAACACGACGTGATCGTATTATTTTATCTATTTTGTGTAAAGTGGTGGGGTTAAAGATTACTTTTTGCAATTCTTTGGAATAAAAAGTCCCCGTAATTGATTCATTGTTCAAGTCTTTTAGGGTATATACAACCCAAGGTGATCGTTTAATGATTGAATCAATTATAAATATTTCATCACTCCAGTTACTCTCATATCCTTTTTGAAATATATGTTTATATTTCGTTATTCTAACATGATCCCCTTCATGAAATTTTGGTGATTCTACTGCTTGCATTTTGTCTTTTGTGTTTTTATATAAATTACACCAAACCGTCATAATATTATTAGAATTTACATTGACGGGGCACATTTTTATACTCGTATGGTAAGTATGATTATAAGAATAAATCAAGTCTTGTAAGACATCAATATATTTATATGTATTTTTATGAGTAAAATATCGCCACATTTTACCTTTTAAGGTTCTTTGAAATCTTTCCACAATACTAGCTTTTATATCAGGATTATTGGTAGTGTAATAGTTTACATTTCTAGTTTTAAAGTATTCTCTAACAACTTTCGAAACAAATTCAGTACCTTTATCGGATTGAATATGAGTAGGAGTAGTCTGAGCTTCGGCAAATATGCTTTCGAAACATGTTTTGATCGTTACCGAGTCTTTCTTTTTCATAGCTCTTGCGAAAGCATATTTACTAAAAACATCAATAACACACAAAATATATTTATAACCATCATTATATTGACTATAGGAGCGCATATCGCTTAAATCAGCTTGCCAGAGAACATTAAAATTGGATAGAATATATTTATTTCTTGCTATACGTCTTTGAACAGGTTTATGAAGAGTATAAGTTTCTTGAGTTTGTAGCCATTTTCTCACATCATCTTTTTTCATTTTACCACGCATGGCTTTGGTTAAATTGATAACACTACTATAGCCAGCTGGATTGGAAACATCATAGTAAGTTTTATAAATATCTAATAAGGGCTCCATTTTTCCCAATCGATTTTTTTACTTACTTGTTTATGATTTTTTCTTATTATTGATGTTTTTTTATTTGCATTTGACGATAAAGGAGTACCATAAATATTATTTGTAGGCTTTTGTTCCTCTAATTGATTAATGAATTCCAAATTTTCTGGATTACCAATACAAGATTCAGGGACTCGTAATTCTTTTAAAGCTGTAGCAAAATGTTTCCAACCAATTGGTTTTGGGCGTTTTAAAGGTCTAACAGCATCATTGACCAAATCTAATATATTACTTCCAAGAATAATTTCACTGTTTACAACAACTTCCCCCTTATCTTTCCACCAAATAAGAGGTTTGTTTTTTATAATAAAATCAAGTAATACTTCTCCTTTCTTTTTGTATGTTTTAGGTAGTACATTAAGCATATATGATGGTGTATACTGTGTTGTAAATGACTTAATCTGAGTGGGAGTCACGTTGTCTTCCTCTCCAGGTTGTAGGGTTGTGACTACTGGTTTGGCAATGTTTTCTTCTTTTAATGGTTCTGCCCCCGCTTCATCAATTTGAGTTGCAAGCTTATCCATTATAATTGGTAATGAAATAGGTTTTCTTTGTGTTTCCGAAAAATGTAAATACCGTTGTAAGGCTTGAGAATACAAGGCCCATTTTTCACGATCATCCATTTTACTATTCAACACTTTTTGCATTTCCTCATCCAGAAGAGATAAAGAGTTTATCGCAGTATTATTATTTTGTTTCAATCTTGCAATTAATTCTGGTTCTACAAGAATCATTTTTTTTACGTTTTCCATTTTTATTATTTTTATATTAATTTGCTTATTAGCGTATTAAGAACAGCACCTAAAACTATAGGTAGAAATGCACCACCTTTTTGAATGATGACACTTTTTCTGAATTTCGCTTTGCCCTTTCCTATTAATTTTCGTAATATTATTTTATATTTCTCTAATTTGCATCGTTCTTTTTCATTAATAGGAATTTTGCCTTTTAATACATTGTAAATGCATTCACAAATTATGTTTATTTCTTGATCATTACACGATTTTAATAAAGCCTTTCGGTATTTTGGTTTTAATGAATGCAATGCTTTCAGAAGGTTTTTATGGATAATCACTCTCTCAGGCATTATTTAGTACTGATGAATATCTGCTGATGTTTATCGTATTTAAATCCTTTTTTTGGAACGTAAACGTTGCAATAACTATCGGATGGGAATATTTTCGTTTTAAAACGACACATGTCATTTGTATTCTGTTTAAGGTCAATTAATAAATAACCATGAGCTTCCTTAGTTGCGTCTTTATAAGCTTCTTCTACAAACTTCGAGTTTTCAGGGTAAACTTGACGTGCCAAATAGCGGATTTGTGTTTTATCTCGAGGATTTTTGAAATATATGATGTAGCTAGAATTTAATGAAATATCACGTTGACCTTTACCTTGATGAAATAAATTCTGAGTAATATAAAACACACTTAAATTTCGATGATGACTTCCTTTAGTAAAAATATCTACTATTCGACCGTCGGATTCTCTCATTAAATCATCTATAATGAGTAGTTGTGGTTGTTTACCATCAAACATGCTTAAGTCTGGAATACCCTGATTATAATTAACGTTATTCAAATTATATAATGGTTGCATTTCATCATAACACCATAAAATATTATAAAACGTTTTAGTGCAAACACTATCCAAGTTATTTAGGAACTCAGTAACAAAATTAGATTTACCACAGCCGCTTGGACCAGCAACAATAGCTGTAAATGGATGAATAAAGTGGATCATTTTTTTCCTGATAACAGAATAAACGTGTTGTATGTTATAAATCTAACAAAAGAATAAAAAAATACAAAACTTGTTTTATATATATTTTATTTTTTAAAGGACTGTATTATTTTACGAATATCTTAATTAAACTATTTCGTAACATTACCAAAAATATCAATTACTTTATACAGCGTTATGACTAATCATTCTAAGAAATATGAATAAATTCAAATTCAAATTCAAATTGTTTATTGCGTATCACATTACAAAAAACATAGATAATTAAATTATAATGACCCTTCACCAAAGTAATTTACAAAACCATACAATTACAACTTAAACAATAATAAACTATGAACTAAATGGTATTTAAGATCTTAAACTATAATGACCCCATGCCAATGTATCTGTGGAATTTGGTACAATAAATCGTTTTGTATCATTGTAAGTTAAACTAGTTTTATTAATTTTCTGTGTAAATATAACATGTTTAATGGATCTGAATCTATACATTTCTGAGCTTTGATTATTTCTATTAAAAAGACATTCTTTATAATTCTTCATTTTCATTTTTTTTTTTGGTTACACTTTTGTTGACACCTTTAGCTTTAGCTATGAACTTACTATCAACAGACATGCGCATTTCGTTTTTTAAATAAAAGATAAACTTTTAACCACTATCAAAAACTGAAATTAACTGAAAAATGTAGCGTGTTTCTGACGATACCTTCCGTAAATTTATAAAATCGTTATATTGAGGCAACCATTTGAAATGAAAGTTATTTCTTAAAAATGTGTTTGAAAAAGGCTTTTAATTAATAATAATACTTTATATTTCACTAAACCTTAGGGACAGAACTTATAGCAGGACTATGTAGGGATCGAAATTATGCAATTTGTGTTTTATAAAATTAAACTTAGTACGTTCGTTTTTATGTATTTCATTATGCACCTGCATGTAACACGTTCTAATGCCTCGTAGTAATGCAGACGTGTGACGTATTTTTGGGACCAATTCTAATAATATTTTATATTATTATTGGTGGTAACCGTTCATATTTTTTTCAAATTGTATCTTGATGCTGACTGGTGCACCTTGTAAATCAAATGCCACTTTGAATACATTCCTTTTCCTTATCATTATTATCATAAAATACAAAAAAAAAATCTGTTGAAGAACATATTGGAAACATATTTCCTATAGAACACAATTTTACAATTAATTATAATAAATTTACATGTAACATGTCATATATTACTGGCATAGAACCATGATTTCATGAACGAATATTGCCACGTGTCCAAGATCTCACCATTTACCGGCTCGTTTCCGTTCACAGGTCACGGCCTGGTGAAACTTATAAGTTATCTAAACGTTGGTTAAACTTAGTTAAATGAGGGTTATCACTAATAGAGTCTCAGTCAGTCTGCATTTGCGATAATTTCAAAAACTGCTGTAACGGATTTCCACGCAGACGGTATTCACCATCAGTTCCTTAATTTTTCATGGAAGGTTTTTATGTACAACCAATTTTGATGTACCTATGTATGAGTGTCACAGAAAACTCACAAAAACCTAAGCGAAGCGAAGAAACGAAATGGTAATGCTTCCAGGGGACAGAAGGTGTTTTTATGAGTTTATAAGGTGAGTATATTAAAAGTTCAAGTTTAAACTTGATTTACGGAGACAAATTTCCTTTATTTAGTATTTTGACGTTTACAAGGTGGATATAACCACATATTAATATATTCATTTTACAGACAGATAAATTGCAAACTAACGAAAGCCTGGGTATAAAGAAAGCTTTCAAAGGATGGAAATTAGGATACATTTTAAGCGTCATTAACGACTTTCGCGTGGACAGAGTCGCGGGCAACGAGTAATATAATAATTTACATTATATTCAGAAGCATTCGTATTTCTATTCATTTGAGGCCTTAGTCAAGATGCATTACGCTATTTAGCGTTTCTATTCGTTCCGTTTTTAAGCCAAATAGATGACGAGATATGAAGAGTGACGTGGTACCCTACCAGTGAGGCGATTGGTTTAAAAACAAATAGGAATCTCACAAAAATCTTCTAATCATTCAAAAGTATGCAGAAAATGATGGATAAATCAAGTTTTACATCAAAGTTACAATCAAACAGCGATTTACCAGAAAATGTCAAACCTTAAAATTGGCGCCCTGTAAAATTGCCGTTTTAGACATATCAACGTATTCACGCCAGGCACGGATATATTGTTACTCGCTTAAAGCTAAAAGATTATTTATTAAGGCTGTTACAAACAATATCTTTTAATGGAATATTTCTAAGTAACAACCGTTAGTAATTATAATTATATGAGAAACATTTTAGAACTTTCCACAATCGAAGTTGAAAAATTATGTGAACTCTGGCGCTCCCTCCATTCCCACCTTCCGACTCCATCATCAGATCAGCTCTTAGATACCATAAACTTTAATTGCCTTAGGGTTTATAATATAATCCTAATTCTAGTCTGTTACAATAACACAAAAGTTTGAACCGGACTGATAAACGAAGCTAGTACTGGAATGAAACAAGTTAAAAAAAACTTGTAATAAAAAGAAACCCGGACATACTAAGTATCGATTATTTTGTGAAGCTACACTGAAAAAATATATTTCGTACTACACAGAGCCAAAACACTTACAGCATAACTGGGAGATTATTATGACATCGCAACGCAGTATAAGTTTACGCGGCGAGAAAAGGACAGCGCGATATAACTGCTATAGCTCTGTCCTTTACGCTCGCCGTAAAATGAACTGCATTGTTATGTCATAATAACCCCCCTGATCACGAAACGTATCATCAAGTCCTTGAAAAACACTTTCATCATACCATGATATCGTGTTCATTTAGCACGAAAATCCTTGAAATTGGCACGGGATAATTTTAATACTAAATTGATTCTCTTTGTTACACGATGTTAAGATGCCTTGATGTTAAAGACGGAGGCAACCATTGAGGTTTGATTAAATCCCTGAAGTAAAATGCTGGCCCGGAGGTCGTTAGTTCGATTCACATCATATCGAAATAGAAATATTATACATTATGATGCAATCTAAAATACATACCTATCATGGAATACGTACGATAATGGTGAACTTAAATAAAATAAAACTCAAAATAGTTCAATATTACTCAAGTACCTTAAATAAAGTTTACAGACTAACATACGAGTTGATAAGACTAAGTATCAAACTCCAACTTGTCCTTGAAATTTACCTACTCATGCATACTTACTTTGTAAACCAATACCTTATTAAATGTACTAACATACATAATATTATGAAATGTACATTAGTAATGATTCGTTATTGAAAACCTCTAAGCTGCTCATTATTTACCTTCAAAATCTTTTCATAACATGTCCTAAAAACAGTTTTAGATAGAAAACAAAAAGCTAGCAGCTCATAACCAAACATCAACCCTGACCTTCTCATATCTACGTCAAAACACCAATAAAACTAGCTTAAGGGATCCCGTCGACTTCAAAACTCACTTATCTCGTGTTGCAAATTGAAATATATTGCTTTGAGGGCAAAAAGCCGGCGTCGGCGGTATTCAGGAACAATGTGGGGAAAGCGCGGCGTAATTTATTCGTAGCTGCGAGGCTGAATTAAAGACAGGAGGCGTAAAGGATACCATTAAATATTATTATTTTTTTGGAATGAGACTGCTCATGGACACCTGCAATATAATGAGAGGAATTGTCAATGCATCGCTGGTCTTCTTACCTGACTGCGTTAGAAAAAGGGTTTTTAAAAACAACTTGAGTAGAAAAAGTAAACTTAATACCTAAAATAGTATTCTCTACCAATAACAGTTTTTCGAGTGTACTTACCCGGATGTGTCAAAAGAAGGGGGTTATGTTCATTGTATGTACGCATATTTCAGTATTTCTTTAGCACGCTTGATACATTTTCATATAAAATGAGGTGTCATTAGATTCGTCCCACAAATGCTATAATATTTTAATCAAAGCATTATTAATAAAAAAATACATATATCGACGACTATCTGCAAGTATATTCTACTTTTTGTATAGTAAGTAGACACGAATCAAAAACTTAACCTATGTTTGAAATATTCGTGATTGAGCTGCTGATGAATAAAAGTATCAGCGTTAAGCGTAACTTCTTCTTCCGCAGTGGAGGTTTTTCGACTACCAAGATAATGATTATTATGATCATGATGATCCTAATGATTATAATCGTGGTCATGATGATGATGATGACTATGATCATGATGAAAGTGAAAATGATGATGACAATGGTGATGATCGTAATGATAAGAAAATAAATTACACATTTATTTTGTCATTTGACTTAAATCTAACTAGCTGAAATAAATCCTTTAAGGGGATAAGTTCGCCTTTATGCATCCCTGCTTTATTTCAAAACATGTTCAAAATCTGCTTAAAAAAAGATAAGGTTCCCTGTGTGCCCCGACTTTTCATAAGCGGAAGGGTGTAAACAAAGTATTTTACTAAACGTCCGAGTAATATTAGATTTTATAATATATTATTTTTATATTACTTCCGAGGGTTCGCAACTTAACACGAAGTCATATACTCGTAAATTAATATGTAACCTTGAATACCTCGTAAACATTGCGATTGCAATGTTCCCGTTACTGAGTTTTTTGTAGATTAATTATTCTTATTGGTTAGGAAAAGTAAAATCACCTACTTTCAAAAATGGAGGCTAACATACTTTACTATCATTAGAATTCATAACAGAGTATGATTAAATAATCTTGGATAATGACATTACTTAGATTCTGATTTTAATAGTGATAATATCCGTGGCTGGCGTGAAGACGTTGATATCTCGACATGTACGTTTTTTTTTTTATTTCTTTAAACGCTTCGTTATTTTTTTTTCTATATTGGTAATTTTTTTCATATTTTTATCTTAATTACTTTTTGACTTATGGCCATTGTTCATACATTGATAACTATACTTTTGGCAAGTTATTGTGGATAAAAAGACATATTACACATCACATTGTGTGCATAGATTTATAAATAATTTTATCAATTTACTCTCGATTACACTAATAACGTACTTTTTTTAACATAAAGACATATTAATCAAACAAATCAAATATATCGAGTTATCAACTAACGCACAGTAACTAAAACGAAGTGCGTAATGTGACATCTCAACTTGTACAACTTTCCATCGAGTTATCAAATTTCGTACAGTAACCAAAACTAAGTGCATAATGTGATATCTCAACTTATATTACTGCCCATCGATTTGTCTCGTCTCACATCTCAATGTGTACGACTATCCACCGAGTTATCAATTTAGGTACAGGTAATATATCTAAGTGCGTTATATGACATCTCAATTTGTACTACTGGCCACCAAGTTATCAACTTACGTAGAGTAAATCAAACAAGTGCATCATGTGATATCTCAACATGGAAACTTACGTCAAAGAATTATGAACCAACACAATAATACGATATCTCAACTTATGTTTTAAAAATATTCTCATTCTCCAGAATATCTTAAGATATTAACAGACAAATAACTAAAATCAGTACCTGAAACCTTGACGTGTATACTTATCAATGTTTTTAATCAAGGGAACAAACCAGTATACTTGTATATTTTCAGATAATAATGTAATATCTGGGAAACAAAGAAAGAATATGTACAGTTGTTAATATTACTAATTCCAATATAAAAGTGTTGTCTCTGTTTATTATCATAATATTAAAATAATTTCACTAATTTATCTTAACATTTAAAGGTGCGCTCAGCATTGTGTTGCGACACTAAACTTGTTAGTGCTGCAACGCTGGTATTCTGTGAAAACCAGATTATGTGCGACAGCAACCGATATGTAACGCCTGTTGTTTTCAAGAACCCCCGCACTAAATGACATCATCCGCCGGTCTCCTGCCTCAATAAACGTGCCGGCCCTTTTAGACCCGACCGGCATTTGTAGATATGATGGCAAAATACGTGACAAAATGTCCTTGGTTCCGTGCAGAATATGGGACGGGTGCTAGTGTGAGATGCAACCTGAGTAGACATGCTAGCCCAGTCACACATCTCCACCGGACCTCTAATAGGGCTGGTGCGGCAGCTGAACTAGCTGAAAACTTAAAGGTTGGCCAATGTAGTGGTCTTGGCCAGTTGGTGGACTAGTAGAGAATGCCTTAAATATAAATAAGATATGTTCATTTCATTCGGCGTTGAGAAGGTGGCAGTTTCCTCGTTCAACGCATTAGTTTAACCATCCAGCGAGTAAATGCTGCCAGTATCTTTGAGGCCTTTCCTAGATATAAAAGATTTAAAATAGAATGAAGTTGTTAAAATGTAAGTTATAAATTGTATCTAAATACTTTTTTATATTGTCATTAAAATAGATCGGCTTTTTATTAAATTGAATAGTGTTGAAGCTGGACTAAGCTTTCCCATAGGTCCTGTAGGAATTATCGAGCATATGCAAAACAAGCACGAAGTGGTCTTGAAACTTACATAAATCTAACTTCTCGGTTTTATAGGAGTTCACCTGATTAGTGCTTCTGATTTAAATAGGTGATTTAACTTCTACTTTAAAGCGATCGTAGCTCGCTTCTAGGATTTTAGAAAGTTTTGGGGTTTAATTAAATGTATATTGATGATGTTGAAACGTACTTGTATTACAAATTACGTATTTGTTACAAATTAACAGAAGGACTAAGAATTTGGGTTACGAGACACTCTTTACGACTTTATTTGTTTTTTGTTTGTTGGTGTATTTATTATTATTTTCAATAAGTTAACCGTAAGTGTAACACGCATATTGATAGTGGTTTTCCTATCGCTCGTTTTCTAATACTAAATTATAAAATGTACTGTCCCACCTCAGCAGTTACCTTTGTTTAGTGCAAAGCTAGATCTAAAGTTCGATTCGAATGTTGTATTTCGCTTTGGGTCGTCTGTATATGTGTGTCTATCCCTACATCCAAGTTTAATAAGAGTAATACCAGGCACTAGATATTATACATAAATGGACGTGTAGTAGGCGGGCACTTAATATTATTTTCATCACACTTGCTCGTAAATAGTGTCCTAACATGCTAGAAAAATCGACCGTAATTATCCAAAATAATACCCGGGGGCCTTTTTTTACCATTACGCCCTATCGTGCGTAATAACATTTTTTTTTAAATATTCTACGTGGACTAAAACTATCACAATACGTCAGGACCCCAATTCTTGCAATATTTGCAAATAAAAACAGTAAACTGTGCCTCAGCTGACCCGGATATTGACGAGATAAACCCAGATTTGGAGGATGTAGAAGAGTAAAATTCCTGGAATGACTCCAAAAATTAAATTATATGATGATTTCAGTTTCTTTAATTAAAAAATTATTAAAAAAACAGGTGTTTTATTTCTAATTTTTTTCTTACTAATACTGTGAATTTGTTGATAACTCGTCGCTCTCGTCGGTGAACCAGTTGATATGTCTATTATTATTAAAACTAGACATAATTCTTTAAATCACTCATTTTCACTTGAAAGATAATAAAAAGTTGTATTTAACAAAACTTTTGTGAAGTATAATAACATGAAATGGATTTTTCACGATTTTTTTTCTTTCTCGAAACGTCAATTTTCCCCTCTTTGTATGGTGAATACGTTGATAACTCGATGAGACGTAAGTTGATAAGTCTAATATTAATCAAACTAAGAGGAATCTCACAAAAATCTTCTAATCATTCAAAAGTATGCAGAAAATGATGGATAAATCAAGTTTTACATCAAAGTTACAATCAAACAGCGATTTACCAGAAAATGTCAAACCTTAAAATTGGCGCCCTGTAAAATTGCCGTTTTAGACATATCAACGTATTCACGCCAGGCACGGATATATTGTTACTCGCTTAAAGCTAAAAGATTATTTATTAAGGCTGTTACAAACAATATCTTTTAATGGAATATTTCTAAGTAACAACCGTTAGTAATTATAATTATATGAGAAACATTTTAGAACTTTCCACAATCGAAGTTGAAAAATTATGTGAACTCTGGCGCTCCCTCCATTCCCACCTTCCGACTCCATCATCAGATCAGCTCTTAGATACCATAAACTTTAATTGCCTTAGGGTTTATAATATAATCCTAATTCTAGTCTGTTACAATAACACAAAAGTTTGAACCGGACTGATAAACGAAGCTAGTACTGGAATGAAACAAGTTAAAAAAAACTTGTAATAAAAAGAAACCCGGACATACTAAGTATCGATTATTTTGTGAAGCTACACTGAAAAAATATATTTCGTACTACACAGAGCCAAAACACTTACAGCATAACTGGGAGATTATTATGACATCGCAACGCAGTATAAGTTTACGCGGCGAGAAAAGGACAGCGCGATATAACTGCTATAGCTCTGTCCTTTACGCTCGCCGTAAAATGAACTGCATTGTTATGTCATAATAACCCCCCTGATCACGAAACGTATCATCAAGTCCTTGAAAAACACTTTCATCATACCATGATATCGTGTTCATTTAGCACGAAAATCCTTGAAATTGGCACGGGATAATTTTAATACTAAATTGATTCTCTTTGTTACACGTTGACAAAGCGCATTCATTAAATTGCAGTAAAACAGTACAGAATAGTTATTATGACATAGCTATGCAGTACATTTTACGCTGAGCGTAAAGGACGGAGCTTTGGCAGTTACATAACTCTGTCCTTTTCTCTCAGCGTAAAATGAATTGCACAGATACGTCATAATAACCCCACAGGGGGGTTATTATGACATGGCTATGCAGTTCATTTTACGGTGAGCGTAAAGGATCGAGCTATAGCAGTTGCATAACTCTATCCTTTTCTCTTAGCGTAAAATGAATTTCACAGGTACGTCATAATAACCCCACTGTGGTAATAAATAAATCAGTGTTTTGGATTGTGACAAGTAGATACTTATTATAGAATATGGTTAAAGAATAATCGGATGTGTGAAAATGGTTAAATAATAACGTAAAAGAGGTTTTACTTCGTTTTTGCATCGCGATGGCAATTTTATCTCGTACACACACACATACATACACTCATGTCTTCATTTACAGAGTGGGGTTGGCAGAACTACAGAATTATCAACAACAATCAATCTGCATTTTATCTTATCTTTACTAAGTATAATATATAATTCAATATTAGTATTAACATAATAATATTATAAAGGGCTAAGATTTTATTGTTTGTTTGTTTGTTTGCATTGCTAGACCGATTTGAAAACATCTTTCACTATTAGAATATTATGTATTATCCTTGATGTAAATTGTCTATGTTTTATTTTTCTGCGCTTACGGAGTCAAGCGCAACGGCTAGTCTTACTAATATTATAAATGAGAAAGTTTGTATGTTCGGATGTTTGTTACCCTCTAAACACATACATGCTAGGTTTTGGAATAGGACCTAGGCTACTTTTTATTCCGGAAAAATGAATAGTTCTCGAGGAAAAAGCTAGTACTGACATACGTGGATGGAGTCGCGGGCAACATAATGTAACTATGATATAAAAATAATGTAACAAAGGAGGTACTTACAAACAATGGAAAACGGAGGCCCATGGCCACATTGTTTGTACCCCTATAGCAATAATCGTCGTGTTTATACGGCTTGGCCGCGTTTGCTTTGAAGTTAATACGACCTATTATAATGTAAACAATACGATAACCGCAAAGGTAAAGGTTATGTAGAATAGAGGCCGAAGGCATAAAAATTATGTCTTAATTTAAGGAAAAATAAATGAAGACGATATTTCAAACGTAACAGGGTAACTAGGTAGGAAAACTAAATATAAATGAGACGTTCAAGCCAATAATTATAAGATAATTGTCTATTGATGTGATAATGAAAACAAATGACTTCTCCACGACACAAAATAAACCTACACAAATTATTACCTATAAAATAGCAAACCCCGTGTGGTTGCCGGGTTAGAATAGTGCCACTCCATATCTTCCCGTGGATGTCGTAAGAGACGGCTAATGCCCGGTTCCTATATTCAAGAAACGAATCGTTTTCCTTACGTCTCGTTAAAATTTGACATTTGCTACGTACAAAATGTGTCAAATTTTAACGAGACGTAAGGCAAACGATTCGTTTCTTGAATATAGGAACCGGGCATAAGGGAATAAAGGCGTACAGTACTGTTAGGCGATGGGCTTGCAACCTGTCACTAATACACTGGTAAACATCTTAGCCTAATTGTGTAAAATGTGGTTACAGAATTATTAACAAGTTTTTAGAGTTGTTGGTAATTCTGTAGCTCTGCCTACCCCACTCTGGGAATAAAGGCGTGAGTTTATGTATGTATGTATGTAAAATAGCAAACGTGAGTTAACATGTACGGAATTGCTTTCTAAATTGTTCTTTGCTGCTAGAGTAAAAATAATTTGATAATTATACAATGTGAAACAAAACGTAAATTAACGTGGAACAGGAAAATACAAGATAGCAATTAAAAGGTGAAAGCATAATTAGATACACAGGACCGTCACAATTCATTTATATTATCTATTTTTAGTGCGAGCGGGGGCCCTATTCGCAGCACCCGCGGCATTTGCCATAGCATAGCTTAGCTAACAGTGGATCCACAACAAGAACCTTATATTTTAAATCAGTAAACTATAATTCAAATTAATTTTCATTTTTCTTATTCAAAAGTTTTTTGGTAAGTCGTAGGCAAACAAACACCCAGGCCGCCAGGTAAATGGGATCTGAGACTCATAATCATTTGAAATATTATTTTTGACTCCAAAGAGTGAGAAAGCGTTTCCAACGCTGAGAACTAAGATGGTCAAGGGAACACAACAATTAAAATATTATTATTTGGCGGTAGGTTAAAGAATCAGTGGCAGTGGCCATGGCCCAGTGGTATGCCAAAGAACGAATAACCACTGCAGTTATCGTGTTCTGCAATTGAGACCGCAGATCGGTCAACACAAAGAAAACACGCCTTCAGACTAGGTGGAGCGACGATCTTCGTAAGGTGGCTGGCAGGAGCGTGTGCAATGGAAGAGGCCCACGTCCAGCAGTGGACTAATATAGGCTGATGATGATGATGATGATGAAAGAATAAGATGGTGGAAGCGATCCACACAGACCCTGCACAAGGTCCTTGCACCACTAGTTGTCGAGAATAATTTAAATATTTCTGTACGGTGGTTCCTGGAGTAGCGCAGATTACTGTGACTTTCAACTCTCCTCACAGACACTTTTTTACATGACGCTAAGTATAATTGTTAAAACAAGGTCAAATGTATAATATTTCGTTCTCGTCAGACTTACAAATGAAAAACGTTTATTTACAACGGCTGGCTAATATATTATAATGGGTAGAATAATACACGGAACGAAGCAATGTGGCATTTGCCCATTGATTACAAGCTTTGGCAATAATTTCACATGGAAATGATCCGTGTTTCTTACTAACCTTAATGATTACCCTGCTAAAAATCGTATACAAGCCCATATATTTTCACATAATCTCGTGTCAGTGGAGCAGGGCAATCTACTGTGTAAAACCATATTGCTTTTGACACGTTATCGTATTGTTTTTAACTCGGCTACCATTACTGTCAAGGTAATAAGAGCTATCTCGTTAGCAATATGATGACCAAGGATCGGATTAACGCCCGTCATTTTGAAAACATAACCCTGTTCCGTACAGCAGAGACTTCCTTATGATGTTATTAAAAAATACTATTAGGTATTTAATAGATTTATTATACCGTAATTTATTATGTACTCAGCGACAATTTTATCAATTAATGACAACGGAATGGTTAGAATGGTAAGAATAGTGCCACTCCATGTCCTCCCGTGGATGTCGTACTGTTAGGCGATGGGCTTGTAACCTGTCACTAATACACTGGTAAACATCTTAGCCTAATTGCACAAAATGTGGTTACAGAATTATTAACAAGTTTTTAGAGTTATTAGTAATTCTATAGCTGGCTATGCCTACCCCACTCTGGGAATAAAGGCGTGAGCTTATGTATGTATGTATGTATGTAGTTTTCTTTTTCAGTTATTGTGTTATTATATGGTTGTTATATTATTTTATGTTGTTTTACTTAATTAAAATACATAAAAAAAAATTTAATTAACATCCTGAGGAAGTCTCAGCTGTACGGAATGGGTTATGTTTTCGAAATGACGGGTGTTTTTCCGATCCTTGATGATGACCCAGGAAAATTGTTTACGTAATAAAACGACAACATCGATTTTTTTAGGAAATACATTTTGAGGTTTTTAAAATGTCGTAATGGACAGTTATTTATCTTGATCTGAGGAAATAGATACACTGGACTGTAAGTGCTGTGCGATATCGCTGGTTTTAGCGGCATGCAACAATTTACATTTTATTTATGGTTTTTTAACGACCCACTCCGGTAATAAGGATTCAGAGTTATGCTCGTATTTGCAAGAGACTTTCTTGGTTTTTTATTGCTTCATTCTTCATTTCTCTCACGGTTTGTTTTGTGTCGTTATAAAGCATTACACAACTGTTCTGTTAAAGAAGTTTTATGGCTTACTATGTCAGAGTTGGACTTGTCTTGAAATTTTATGCAACGAAGTCTGGACGCTTTATAAAGTTTAAACAGGGTTATGTTCTTATACAAGATGAAGTCGTTTAAATGTTTATTGTGTAGAGTTACGTTGTAGTAAATATTACTTGCAGTTCAAGTTATGTGTAAGCCACGGTTACGTGTGTTAAATAATATATTGGCATTTGATAATTTTGGAGGGCTTAGGTATTTCACCAATAAACTTCTTCACAGCTTTCCAGATGCTTAATGTTTTTTTTACTGCGTGATAGGCTATACTATACAAATATACAATCATACACGGAGACCTTCTATACAACTTGGTAAAATTACTGCCTTCAAATTCAAATTCAAAATTTAAATTACTTTATATCACAAAATTTCAAGTTCATAAGATGACCTAATATAATTTAATTTTGGTATCACTAAAATTTGCCATACACGGCATGCAAAATTGAATGCTTAATTCTGTTTACATTTCTAATAATAAAAATATTTATATCTTATAATTTAAATATTCTTGTAGGCCATAAAAGCATTTCTCCGCTAGCCATTTTTTTTAATGTATTTTAAACCGGGTGAAATTTAAGTCTTTTATGGCGTCAGGTAAATTATTGTTAGACATCGGAATCAACGTTCAAATTTCATGGCAATGTATGGTCGGCAGAAAAACAAATACAAACAAATACACTTAGTATTTTAAACCTTTATTTTGTATAAGTAAAAAATAACTAAAAATGTAAATAAATATAAAATCAGGATATTGTGTTGAGTCCATTATCTCAGTCTAACACGGAGTTTGATTGGGCATTTGTCATTAAAGCTAATTTTCAGTTATGAAACTTATGAATTATGAATGTTTCGATAAACTATTATTTGACTTTACAGATTATTTTGCATGACAGTTAAATTGACATTCGTTGGGAAATTTAACATAGTTTTATTTTTCGAATGCGGAATGAGTATTGAGGTTTTATGACGTATTTAGAATATCAACCTCTTTTAGTATATTTACAGTTTACCGCAGTGTATGAGTGTAAAAACAAAAAAAATAATTAAACAATATTATTCAAATATTCAAATGTATTTATTTATTTTACTACCCTTACCGAGTGCCATGAAATTTGAACGTTGATACCGATGTATAATTATTGTAAATCCTAATGCACATCATGTAAGCTACTAGAGCTAACTTGGTTAGCGGGATATATAATTTATTCCTATATCGTGACCTGGTGGGATTTGACATGTAATCGTATTGTCAACGTTACAATAGCTCTTATATACTTGACAGTAATGGCGGCCCAGTTACAAACAACACGACAACTGAACTGAGCCGTCCAGTGTGGTTATTATGACGTATCTGTGCAATTCATTTTACGTGGATAGTTCCGTCCTTTTCATACCGTAAAATGAACTGCACAACCATATCATAATAGCCCCTGGTCAAACGTTATTTGGCTAAAAGTAGGTGTTTAAGTCGCTATAACTTTCTTAATAAAAAGGGATAATATGGAAATATGCCGTTAAATTCTGAATCCCACAACTGTACCGCAACGTTAGTAACCATGCTAACTTCACACTGTTGGCACATTGTTTAAGTTCATTAATGCTCCTAAAAGGTCCTTAGAGAATGGAGCCAAAGGAAAATTCCCTGGAGATCGAAGTAACACGTAGTCTGGAAATCAAGCTCGGTTAAACACTTACGAAATAGAATGCAGTGTATTCATTTCATCCGTAGTGAGAATGCAAGAAACTAACATTTTAACATTCATTAGAATGCATATTAAGTATAAAAGAATGTTTATTTAATGGTCAGCTTTCACCACTATTAAGTTAATCGACGTATATTTTCCAAACGAAGCCCAAAACATCGCAAACAATGTATTTTTCATGTCTCATACGAGTACTTTGAAAGTAGGCCATTGTTTATCTTAGAACCGGGTTGAAAGTGATACATGTCCACCCTAGAGAAAAAAAGTAATTGAATGTTTAAATAAAATACCAGGAGCGCAGCGGTAATTAGGAGGGGCGTAGCTTAGATCGCTGGCGGTGCGGCGCTACGGCAGGCGGGCGGGCGCACACGACGCAGCGCGTATGTCTCCCACACGTCACAGAAATGTACTATTTTTATGTTAATGCACTCCTAGTACCTATTTGACGTTATTATTTTTTCTACTTTTTTTATACATAATAATTGTTTCGTTCCTAAACGTTGTATTTTCTGTGGTCTAATGCAATTTCTAAACGTGTATCTCCACTGGACGTCCAACCAATAGGAACGCCCGGTACGACCGGCGCGCGTGCGCGGTACAACCCTACGTAGAAGCTAGCGCCACCGTGGGAGAAAAGGAGAACTCGATCTACGCGTCCCAAAAAAGTAATGGTCGAATCGAACTTGAACGAAAAGCAACAAGTTTTCTAACCGTCGCTTTAACTTAATAGTTAATCGCTGTTTGCCTAGGCGTCTAATCATGGAAAGGCAACAAGTGAAGTGTTAAACCATCGCTTCAACCTAATCGCTGTTTGCCGAGGAGTCTAGTTGTAGAAAATAGTGCCCATTGTCTAAGGCCGGCCGGTCTGCATCTCAAGGGTCGAAGAACCGCTCGTGAAAACGCCAATCAAGAAGCTGATCGTTTGGTGAGTACCGCTGCATTGTTTCTTGTTGGTGGATGACCGCTGAATTTACCGTTTTGACCGGCGAGTATTGCATTATACTTGATCCAGAGTAGCCGATTTACGTGCATCGTTTAGTTCTAATTAACCTAACCTAATTTGCTACATCTTTTTGGTGCCGAAACCAGGGACCTTTAGATAAGCATTCGGCCTGCCAAGTACCAATTTATACCGTAATCGTAACTATTGCTATAACTCGACTCCCTCATTCCGATCGCTCAATCTTAACATACCTATCTAAACGACCGATTCTATTTCTTTCCGGGTTTGTTATTTTGTGTTTTTTATGCTCACATTCTAGCGTAAAAAGAATCGTTATAATATCAATCGTTTATTAATCGATTCGATTTAGTAGGTAAACGTAATAAACTACATATATTTTCGTTTCTTCATAGATTTATATCTTATCCGCTACCACCTTCTGTGTTAATATAAATCTATTTTCATTATACCTAATTCGAATTAATGGTGTTCATTCATACACAATTGTTCACAAATTTATAAATTATATTGTTCTGTGACTTCAAGAGGTGACGACGTTTCAGTGATCGTGTTATATAGATAACGGACATTTGTATTACTCGTTGTGACCTTGTGACAACTTAAGTTCCCACTTCGATTTTATTTACTTATTCGCCGGTAGCCGTATATTGTTTTTTGCAACATGTCGTATCTACCCCAGCGAAAAGTTCGAGCTACTCTCAAAAAGTGCAAGTCAAGAAGTATCGATTCCGAACCGAGTTATTCTGTCGCAAACTTACCGAGTTTACGGCGTAAACGAACTATCGCGTATAATCGTATTTCGAAGGCGTTAGAGGTTGGCATTCTCACGAGTTCCGATGAATCGCAAATCGAGTTATTTCTATCTTACTGTCAGGAGTTAAAATCTATTGCGGATAGTTTTCAAGAGGCACATTTCATTATTTTAGATCTTACCGACGCGAACGATGATAGTGAAAACGAAATTCAGGAAGCATTTGATGAAATGTACTTTAAGGTTATTGCGATTCAACGTAAATTCCAACAATGCTCTTCTCATGAGGCTAATGATTCGAAGCGAAACTCGATAACGGGATCACTGAACAACAACATGCGTCTACCGAAAATCTCGCTACCGACGTTCTCCGGGGTTATTAAGGAATGGCCCGAATTCATTGCTACTTATAATGCGTTAATACATGAATCGAGCCTCTTAAGCGAAATTGAAAAATTTCATTATTTAGTGTCAGTGTTACGCGGTGACGCATTATCATTAATACGCACGTTCCCCGTGGCACGTGAACATTACTCAAGCGCATACGCTGCTCTCAAGTCTCGCTACGAGGATAAGCGTGAACTTGCTTTCACGTGCTGGCGCGATGTTTTAGGTGTCAACTTTAAAACTACAAACGCTCAGGAATTTCGCCGCGCGTTGGATACAATCGATGAGAACTTGACAATTTTAAGAAAATTAGGTTTACCCACCGAGCATTGGGATTTTATTCTGTGCTACAACATTTTTGCGAAACTTGATCCTAAGTTAAGACGAGAGTTTGAAGAGAAACACACCGATGTCGAGTTACCGAATTATGAACTCGTTAGGTCATTCTTGCACTCCAAATGTGAAGCGTTAATTCGTGACACCCATTTTACCGACATCAACAAAAATATAAATAACCATAAAGAGGTATCGGGATCGTCACAAAATTCGAAACAACATAGTATCAGGTATTCGCTGGTCGCTCCCGTCGTTCACCCGTCTAAAACGGGTAGTGAGAGACCCGTTGCTAAGCCTGCCTCTGGCGTGACAACCACTAAGCCAATTCGCAAATGCTCCTATTGTAGTGAGGAACATCATATATCGGCGTGTAAGGCTTTTCTAGCAAAATCAATCGACGAGCGCAT
>OZ014441.1:16791768-16845874 GCA_963966035.1 Acleris laterana | reverse complement strand
ATTCATTAAAACCAAAATACCGAAAGGCTTTATTAAAATCGTGTAATGATCAAGAAATAAACATAATTTGTGAATGCATTTACAATGTATTAAAAGGCAAAATTCCTATTAATGAAAAAGAACGATGCAAATTAGAGAAATATAAAATAATATTACGAAAATTAATAGGAAAGGGCAAAGCGAAATTCAGAAAAAGTGTCATCATTCAAAAAGGTGGTGCATTTCTACCTATAGTTTTAGGTGCTGTTCTTAATACGCTAATAAGCAAATTAATATAAAAATAATAAAAATGGAAAACGTAAAAAAAATGATTCTTGTAGAACCAGAATTAATTGCAAGATTGAAACAAAATAATAATACTGCGATAAACTCTTTATCTCTTCTGGATGAGGAAATGCAAAAAGTGTTGAATAGTAAAATGGATGATCGTGAAAAATGGGCCTTGTATTCTCAAGCCTTACAACGGTATTTACATTTTTCGGAAACACAAAGAAAACCTATTTCATTACCAATTATAATGGATAAGCTTGCAACTCAAATTGATGAAGCGGGGGCAGAACCATTAAAAGAAGAAAACATTGCCAAACCAGTAGTCACAACCCTACAACCTGGAGAGGAAGACAACGTGACTCCCACTCAGATTAAGTCATTTACAACACAGTATACACCATCATATATGCTTAATGTACTACCTAAAACATACAAAAAGAAAGGAGAAGTATTACTTGATTTTATTATAAAAAACAAACCTCTTATTTGGTGGAAAGATAAGGGGGAAGTTGTTGTAAACAGTGAAATTATTCTTGGAAGTAATATATTAGATTTGGTCAATGATGCTGTTAGACCTTTAAAACGCCCAAAACCAATTGGTTGGAAACATTTTGCTACAGCTTTAAAAGAATTACGAGTCCCTGAATCTTGTATTGGTAATCCAGAAAATTTGGAATTCATTAATCAATTAGAGGAACAAAAGCCTACAAATAATATTTATGGTACTCCTTTATCGTCAAATGCAAATAAAAAAACATCAATAATAAGAAAAAATCATAAACAAGTAAGTAAAAAAATCGATTGGGAAAAATGGAGCCCTTATTAGATATTTATAAAACTTACTATGATGTTTCCAATCCAGCTGGCTATAGTAGTGTTATCAATTTAACCAAAGCCATGCGTGGTAAAATGAAAAAAGATGATGTGAGAAAATGGCTACAAACTCAAGAAACTTATACTCTTCATAAACCTGTTCAAAGACGTATAGCAAGAAATAAATATATTCTATCCAATTTTAATGTTCTCTGGCAAGCTGATTTAAGCGATATGCGCTCCTATAGTCAATATAATGATGGTTATAAATATATTTTGTGTGTTATTGATGTTTTTAGTAAATATGCTTTCGCAAGAGCTATGAAAAAGAAAGACTCGGTAACGATCAAAACATGTTTCGAAAGCATATTTGCCGAAGCTCAGACTACTCCTACTCATATTCAATCCGATAAAGGTACTGAATTTGTTTCGAAAGTTGTTAGAGAATACTTTAAAACTAGAAATGTAAACTATTACACTACCAATAATCCTGATATAAAAGCTAGTATTGTGGAAAGATTTCAAAGAACCTTAAAAGGTAAAATGTGGCGATATTTTACTCATAAAAATACATATAAATATATTGATGTCTTACAAGACTTGATTTATTCTTATAATCATACTTACCATACGAGTATAAAAATGTGCCCCGTCAATGTAAATTCTAATAATATTATGACGGTTTGGTGTAATTTATATAAAAACACAAAAGACAAAATGCAAGCAGTAGAATCACCAAAATTTCATGAAGGGGATCATGTTAGAATAACGAAATATAAACATATATTTCAAAAAGGATATGAGAGTAACTGGAGTGATGAAATATTTATAATTGATTCAATCATTAAACGATCACCTTGGGTTGTATATACCCTAAAAGACTTGAACAATGAATCAATTACGGGGACTTTTTATTCCAAAGAATTGCAAAAAGTAATCTTTAACCCCACCACTTTACACAAAATAGATAAAATAATACGATCACGTCGTGTTGGTAGCAGACAGGAAGTATTGGTGAAATGGAAAGGATATCCGAACAAATTTAACAGTTGGATATCATCATCAAGTTTGGAAGCAATATGAGTGAAAACACTTTTTACCTAACTTTACTAAGTAATAGTTCGGCAATTTACTATCCAGAAAATACAACTGCAAATTTCTTGACCAAATTACCCAAAACAATCAAGCTAGAAGGAGAATGGATGGTAGCATTGGCTGAGTTTCACTATCCATGTACTATGTTTAATGTTCAAGAACATGAGAATGTACTATATATCTCAGTAAAAGGACGCATGCCTCATGATAACACTTTTTCTATCATAGAATATAAATCTCATATCCCTGCTACCACATATGATAGTATAGAAAATTTCCTAAATGCTTTTAATGAAAATCCACTGTTGAAAAACAAAGTAAGGTTCAGATATGACGAAATATCAAAACTTGTCAAAGTTAGTTCAAATAATGAAATAACGTCATTAATTGTTTCACCTCAACTAAGTGTTCAACTTGGTTTTGAGCCTAATACAAATTTTATTAAGAGTCAAATTAGTAAATATCCGGTAAACTTGTACTTGGGTTTACCATCACAAATGTTCATATATTCTGATATAATTCAACCACAAATAGTAGGAGACGTCATGACGTCATTAATTAGAATAATACCGTTGGACCCCACTAAATATATATATGGTGCATACAAAATGCATATTTTCTCCCCTGCACACTATGTCCCAGTTATGCGAAGGGAATTTGATACAATAGAGATAGATATAAGAACAAGTGTTGGTAATAAGGTACCATTCCAATTCGGGACATCGTGTGTGAAACTACATTTCAAACGTATAAAATGATTCATAAACAAATTGATGTAGTTTGTCCGTACGAACATTATTACTCACATCAGGCTGGATCAGGGGTTGGAATAATTTATAAAGGTATACCACACCAACGTGGACATGGTATTGGTAGCTTCTTGGGGGGATTATTTAGATCTATACTACCTTTATTATCTAGCGGTGCTCGAAGCATTGGGAAAGAAGCGTTGAATGCTGGTGTTGGGTTGTTGTCTGATATGATGCATTCACATCCTTTGGAGCAATCCATTAAATCTCGATTCAAGGATGCTAGTGCTAATTTAAAGCGAAAAGCAGATGAAAAAATTGATTCTCTAATGACAGGCTCCGGTTATAAAATAAACAGAAAACGTTTAGATTCCACCATTAAGAGGAAAGCATTGAGACGAAGAGGTTCTTTAAGCAAACATAATTTTCAAGATATTTTTTCAAAATAAATAATGTCTTTCTTACATCATCATTCATGTGAATGTGCCAAGTCAGAACTGGATTTATTTGCTCTTCCATCTACTCAAACAAGTATTGAAAATGGACAGTGGATTCACTATAAACCAATATCTTCTTTAACCGATGATGGACCAATTGAATTCCTAGTACCTGGGACTGGAGATGATTATTTAGATCTTTCACACACAATGATTCATATTAAAGCTAAAATTTTAAACCAAGATTCCTCAACTATAAAATCAACAACTGTTGTAGCACCAGTCAATAATTGGTTACATTCACTTTTTAATCAATTAGATATTTACTTAAATCAGAAACTTGTTTCCCCGCCAAACAATACCTACGCGTATCGATCGTATATAGAAACCTTACTTAATTATGGTCCAGCCGCTAAAAAATCCCATCTTACTTGCGGATTATGGTATGAAGATACAACACACAAATTTGATGCAGCTGACTCATCTAATCAAGGGTTCACTAAGAGAAAAGAATTAGCTAAAGAGAGTCACATTATTGAGATGATTGGACACTTACATGGGGATATTTTTAATCAAGACAAATTTTTGATTAATGGTGTTGAAATGCATGTTAAATTAGTACGTAGTAAAGAAATTTTCAATCTTATATGCCACAACGACGAAAAGTTTAAAGTTAAAATTGCTGACGCGAGTTTAATCGTTCGCAGAGCTCGAATCAATCCAACAGTTTTACTAGCGCATCAAAAAGTGTTAGCAACCACAACTGCAAAGTATCCTATCACACGCGCCGAAGTAAAGGTTATGTCTATAGAATCTGGAATTCAGGGTAAAACTTTAGACAATATATTTTTAGGTCAAATACCTAAAAGATGTATCATAGGATTTGTTAATAATGCAGCATTCAATGGTAGCTTAAAGTTAAATCCATTTAACTTTCAACACCATAACATGAATTTATTCAGTTTATATGTTGATGGGCAACAAGTTCCCTCTAAACCGTTGCAACCATCCTTTAGTAATAATTCAACTGCATCAGCCTATCATACATTATTTTCTGGAACTGGAATCCACTTTTTGGATGTAGGTAATTCCATTGGGAGAGATGACTATAGCGGTGGTTACTGCTTAATGGCTTTTGATCTTACCCCCGATCTCTCAGCTAGTTCAAGAACGCACTGGAATCTTGTTAAGCATGGAAGTGTCCGCTTAGAGGTTCAGTTTGATGCAGCACTTACAACCACGGTCAATTGTGTTATTTATGCTGAGTTTGATAATATAATTGAGATAAATAAAAACCGGGATGTGAATGTAGATTACAATAGTTAAGTTAAAATATAAGTAATGTAGAATATCCTTTATTTACATCATATTACTACAAGAATTGTTAAAGAAATGACGTGTTGTAATGTAATTAATTACTAATGGATACACTAGAAATACAAACATATATGAGGCAAATAAATCCCGCTATTAGGTATAATGTTTTCGCTGCTAACAGAATACCGCTTTTTGTTGGTTTACCCGTTTACATCATCAGTAATTTAGATCCTGACTTTAAGCCGGGGTCTCATTGGGTGGCTATTCACATCAATACCGATGGAATTGGCGAGTACTTTGACTCGTATGGTCGCAAACCGAGTGGATACCATCGGATGTTTTTAAAAAGAAATACACGAACATGGTTTTATAATCACATACCTCTCCAGAATTACTTTACATCTGTTTGTGGTAAATACTGTTTAGTATATATATTTTGTAAGTATAAAGGTGTAACAATGCTTAACTTTCTAAATTCCTTTTCTAAAGATACTATAGGTAACGATTTATTGATAAGTAAAATGTTTCAATTTTTATTTATAAATAAATAAATAAACGAATATTGTAAAACATATGTGTTTTTATTACCCTGTTTTTAAAGTATAAAGGTATAACTCATAAATAAAACAAAAGGTAAGTATCATTAACATTACCTTTGTAAGTCATTTACATAATATACTGACAAGAAGACAATAGGAGGAGCTAGTATCATATAAGTATATAACAAAGTATATAAGACCTTAATGATATCATTAATGTTCACTAACGACGTCATTAATGACCATATGAGGGGGCGTGGCTTACTTAAAATCAACCAATCACAGGAGTCTATTTTTATAAGATTACTAACGACTATGTGAGGGGGGTGTGACTACAACTAACGACATCATTAATGACTATGTTAGGGGGTGTGACCACACATATGACCCGAGGAGCATATGTGAGTATGGGACGAGCTTTTTTTAGAAAACCGAATTTTGACCGATTTGTGCGTTCTGGCTCGTGAGCCAGAACGCACGAATCCCTACTACTAGGAACGCAGGGCATTGGCGGTGCGGTCAAATATGCTGTCCCGCAGGTTTGCGCGTTGTGATAGGAACGTCAAGACGACTCTCTTTAGAGCGTTTTGTCAGACCTATACGTGCAGCCTGTGGGCTAATTGCTCCAAGAAGACACTGAGTGCCCTGCGTGTCCAATATAACAACAGTTTTAGGATGTTGATGGGCTTGCCCCGTTTTTGTAGCGCTTCTGGCATATTCGCAGCGGCGCGGATTGATAGTTTTTGCGCCCGGATCCCTTTGACTGCCATACATATCGTTGGTCATAATGTATTGTTAGTCATACTTTTTTTGTCATAACTTCTTTCAGGCTGAAGTTACAGTTTTTAATAAACGGTTATCGTGTAGATTAGTTAGGTTAGGTTAGGTTAGTTTTATAAAAATCCTGAAAAAATAACCGTGTCCTGAGAAAAATGCATTATGACTTGCGAAAATTATGACTTGAAACACATTATGACTAAAAATAATTATGGCAGTCAATAGAGACCCTTTGGCGCCGTTATGCGGAAGCGGGCTACGTCAGCGTGGTGTCGCGTGCGGGACAGTCCCAACAGCACCCTGCAGCTGGTCTGGGCCTCGCCTGCCAGCGGGCTCCTAGCCCATTGGGACTCCATTCATATGGAGTCCAGAACTAATATATAAAGGAGTTTTTAAATATTTACATTGTGTTTACTAACGTAGCTTTATAAGACTTTTATAACTAACCCTCTATGGACACATGTCTGAAATAAAAAATTGAATTGAATTGAATAAATATGTATACATAAACAAGGTTTCAGGAACATTATATACAACCTTATCCGCTTGCAGTAGTCGTGTTTACACATTTTTGAAAGCTTAACTGTGTCCATATTACCTATTAGACGTGACTGTACACTTACTTATCATAACAAAAACAATAAATAAATCAATATAACAGGCGAAAATGTCACACCAATTGACCTAGTCCCTTAATAAGCTCTAGGCTTGTACAGTCAACAGCATAAATAAGTGATCATTTCTGTACCTTTGTCGCTTTCAATCGTTTCACAATTTTGTATAACACTTCAAACACGACGTTAAAGTGATAAAGTACATAAATGATCACTTATTTATGCTGTTGACTGTACTAGGGGTACTAGACAACGATATGAATACACGTAGAGAATTAAATACTATACACTCAAATTCAGAAACAAAAACTTACTCGTGTTCATCACACAAGTATTTGCCCATACCGGAAATCGAACCCAGGACCGCTAGCTTCACAGGCATAGTAACTATCAGCTAGGTTTTTAATAATACCCCCTTAGGGCCTGTTGTTTGATCAGTAGTTAAACTAAATAATTTTATTGTTAAAATTTGAAAAAGGAATCGAAAATTTGAAGGAATCTCAAGGAAATGTGTCAAATTTTCAATTCCTTTTTCGAATATTAACGATTAGTTAGTTTAACTACTGATCAATCAACAGGCCCTTAATGATGTAAGTAGTGATTTCCTAATGAAATTTTATTTATTTATTTATTGAAATTTGGACAAGAGAAACTTACTTCTAAATACAACCCTATTAGGGTATTGCAATTCTAATTAAAAAAAAACAGAATTTCTGTGTATCTATAGCTCTTAACAAATGAAACATTCACTAGATGTACTTTTAATTAATGAACCCACTGTGACCATCTCCAATACGAATCTAATTAGAATCCGTAAATTCGCAACGAAACTAAATTTATCCCCAAAGGGCTAATCGAATCGAAAGCGGGACACGTTTATTCTGGATCTGGATACGTTAGTAGATAAATATCGCGTCAGTCACCGAAGTTTGTAACGTGAATCTAATAAAGTAATAACAATGCAGTCTCGGGCGAGGCAGGGGGTGCAGCAGGCGAGCGGGCGGCGCGGGTCACGTGCAGACGAGCGTGGTTGGCCGCGGCGCGCGCCGCACATTCCGCCGCTCGTGCCCGTGCCATATTTTGACGCCGCTGTCACATGACTCCCGGCCGGCGCGGCGGCATTCAGTTCAGTTTGGATTCACAGCGCACGCCGAGCGCTCGTCTTTACCGACCCACAGCGACCTATCGCACTCGTTCATGCTGGTCAACGGGAAAACAATAATTATAAACAACGTGTTTTCAACCAAAATGGATTGCAAGGACCTCACTTAAATTCAAATTGTGATCAGTGTTTTTAAGTTTATTTAAATTAACGTGATTGTGCTAGTGATCTTATTTCGAAGTAAATATGGAATCAAGGAACTACTGGGAAGAGAACGGACATGGAATTAAATTCGAGAAGTAAGTACAGTTTTATCTTTAGCTCTGGTGCTGGTAATCTTCGCAACGATAAAGAAAGCTGGACCAGACGGTAAGGTAGCAGCAGCATCGCAATTTCCGAGGATTCTGTAAAAAAATTAACTCGTCAAAACCAATAGAAGTTACTTAAAAAGATACCTATAATTAAAAGTTTATTTAAAGCTAGATCTCAAAAAATATGCGACACAACCATGAGCTATACAGAAGGCAGTAGAAACTTAACTAAATAGATATTCCTAAAAATGGGTCTATGTTATTATGAACACCTAAGGCCACATGCCACATTTAAAAGATGCACAACCAGGATTGATTATTATTTGAAAAGTACATTCCTAAAAATTTAGAAAACCTGGTGGGAATCAATTCGAAAACAAGTCTTGCTTGCATAATAGGTAGGTATTTGGTTGCTTACAACGAAGAAAATGGTGTTAGATTTTATGGGGAACAATCCTTTAAATCATTTATTTATACTTATATTTAAAAAAATTGTCGCGTATCACAACCCTACTGTACCTACTATCTGATAAAAAAATTACATTAGGCATATTACCAAGCGCAGATATCGATAACCACGAATAAAACGTTGCAGTCATCGAACTTTTAACAATATGGTCAAAACAAATAAACAATCTAAGAACAATACGGAAAAAAACATCAGATTTAAAAAAAAAAAAAACTAAAACTGTTTATTTACATTTAGTGTAGTTTTCATTAAGTTCTTTCGTTTGTTTTTGTTTGTCTTTATTTGTTTATTTACCTAATTATTAAAAAGTTACACGAAATTCCGACTAAAACTTGGAGGCCTATGAATAACAACAAGATAATAAATATTCCTCAAAGACAAGCGGCAAGGGCACGTTTCAAGCGTCAAGAAAACATGTGACTGGATCATAATCAATGAAAGTATTGCTCTGGCAATTGATGTTATAATCCATTAAGTGGTCGAAAATGAACCTTTCCTTTAAAGAGGGTTTATTCACTGATAAGTACAGGGGCAAAGGCATATATAAATTATAATTCGAAGATATATTTGAGAAGAGCTCAACACGTGACACCATCGTTTATTCTTCATGTTCATTACGAGACTTAAACTTTAATAAGTTAAAGTCAGACTGTGTTCTCACCTCGATAGTTTTAAACTTATGAATCTGTAACAAAGATAGTCCATGTTAGTAAATGTAAAAATGAATCTTGTTGCCTAAAAGAAGAGGAGAGGGAAGAGAAATGCAAAAATGCAGCCATGTCTTTGTAATCAAATGTAAATCAAAAATTCGGAGATAAACTGCCGATCCAAGGAAGTTCCTTGAAATCCGGAGTCAGAATGATTACCTTAAGTAATAGAAATAAATAGGGACGAAGGTATGGGATGATAAACCTTCACCTTCATTCACATAACGTTGTGATAAATGTGCGCAGAATCGCACAGACATTTCTGAGCACAATCCAACCATTGTTTCAGTACTACTTGAATTTGTCTTATTATTTTCGATTTCACAAAAACCAAATCCAAAATTTTCTTATTCTAGGCAAGATTTGAACCCAGACGAGTAATCTACATGAACAATAACTTTAAACAATAAAAATCTAATAGCTATATGACGAGCTTAAAATCCAAAGATTTATTCCATAAGCCCATAAAGGGTTGCCAACACCTAAATGAAATCTGGAATGAACGATAATTTGTCCAGAATGTTAACTCTATAATTTACCTACTCTATCTTATGAAAGTTAAGTAGGTAATGGTCATAACCCAAATAAATGGAACCTAAAATAGTTAATGCATACTGCATCCGTGGCATTACCTTCAGGGATACGTCACTCGGAGAGTTCAATGCTGTTCATGCCCGGTTTAGTCGACTTCGATATATATTATTTATATGAATCATGTGATGTGATGCCACGCGATCGTAGACACGTAGGTAGCTCATGATAAGATAACCTTAAGCCTTAGTAGGTAGCACAGGACCGATCGTGATGAAGAGCAGATCTTTTAGGAAAGCCTATGTCCAGTAGTAATCGGGATTTGGCTGATTATCATAGAGAATGTTCACCTTCAGAATCAGAGTTCAATGGAAATTCAAAACTACTTTACGAGTTTTTAAGCGATAAATCAGGATTACTTACTTGACTTAACAATGTCTTATTTAGACGGGGATCAATCGAGTCACGTAAAATAAATGAGCTTGATTAATTGATAATTTGTTCGGAATTCATGCTCGAAATTTTGAGCAACAGGAATACAATTGGAGAAGCATTAGATGAAAGGATAAGTCACGTTTGTGTGTGCCAAATGGGATAAGTATTTCGAAACGATGTTTGAAGTGACTTGAGTAGTAAGAAGTAGTGACATATTGCTAGAGTTTCTCTATACTCAAAATCATTTGCTTAAAATATAATTGGCTAGAGAACGAGTAATTATTGAATATCCACATGTCATGCATGAAATTAGATTTTTCTGTATCATACATCTATAAATAATTCACAAAGATACAGGACAAAAACTAAGGCAAGAAACGGCCGTGTTACTATTAAGTATTGAAATGAACACCTGTACGATTACGAAATTAGGGGATAACGTAAGCGTGGCATCCTAAACTACATCCATCACTTTCGTTTACGGTAAAGTTAAAAGAAGATAGCATCATGCGTGTATCGAATAAAGGTTTGCGGTTACGTGTATACTAACGCTAACGTCATCATCCGATTCTGGGTTCGCTGCTGTTACTGGCTATAACTGTGTAGTGAAAATGTCGGAAGTCGGTAGCGAAAGCGTTGATCGGTCGAAAATAGTACTATTATAGTCAACGAAGTGCTTACTTAAGCACTTCGTTGACTTTGCCTCCACTAAGTCTCGTCCACATTTGCGACACTGTTATTCTATTCCTAGTCCTCGTGTGTTTGTGTACCATTATTCACTTTAAAATCTCTCCGTCTCTTGCAATCTCTGACCAAGGATAGTAAGCAGAAATACTGCCGGTTCTTCGCAATATCGTCTATCATCCGTATTCCCAATAGGGATTGAAATAAAATAAAATAAATCGGAGAAATACTGGAAAAGGCCCGAATCTTAAGTACCCGAAACCGACGTGCGTGCATGACTCGATGTAGGTATGAATGTGGAAGAAGCGAAAGAAATTTGTCAAGATCGTAGCAAATGGAAAGAGGTGGTCTCTGCCTACCCCTCTGGGAAACAGGCGTGATTTAATGTATGTATGTATGTATATAAATGCAAGGTGCAATGCAAACGTTACCTTGCTGAATACACAGAAGATTCCTGACCTGTGTCACGCGGCCGGCGGAGCTGTGGTGGAATGATAACGAGGGCATTATATTAAATTGTTTCTCCCGTCCGCTAAGAGGTATTTTACAATTCGGGGTCATTGATAATTCTAATAAGTAACATCGCGTTTTAAGTCATTTGCTTTGTAATTTTTGGCTTCTAAGATTACCAGAGACCTATCTGAATAGTAAATGTTAGGTTTCTGGATACTACAGATGTTTCTCAAGATCTTTGAGGGCAAGAAAGTGTTGTAACACTATAAATAACAGTGTTAAGTACATCAGTTTCAGGTATAGTAGGTACAGTTGCTTAATAGTACTTAATACAAATAAATAATAACGTCAGGAAAAGATCTGATAAAAGATATAGGAATATCTAAATGTCATGCTTTTTAATGGTTGTTCAGGCATTTTTTCTGTAAATTATGTTATTGCATAATACATTTAAAGAACTTGCATTCGTATTGCCTCAACCTGATGTAATGAAACTAATGGAGTTTATTTACAATTATAATATAAAAGGCCACGCTCACTCGTTGGTAATTCGTATCGAGTAGAAAAACATGCGCAGTTTTTTAAAGTCTGACGAATGCAAACGCTGTCTCATGTCTCTAATTAAATAGATACAGACAACTTTACACAAATTGATCTATTCCCAAACCAAACTAAGCTTTAGGTTTGTACCTACTATGGGTAAGATCACGATACACATATTCATTAATAAATTCTCAAGTTGGTATTTACATACAAAACATTCAAGACCCAAGAAGTACCTACTCGTACTTACATATAGGTAACACAATTATTGGCTGAATCAAATTCGAGCGAGACCGCTGAGTCACTATCAACAAAGCTGTCTCAGTCGTACCTAATTCGAAATTTACCTGTTTCGGAACAAACTCTAACATAAGTTCTTATTTATACTATTTATATTGTTATTTTTATACCAATACCAACAAAATTAAAATTGAACCCGATTTTACGATCACTTTTCAAAAGATTATTCAACGACTGACTTATGCATACAATATCCATAGCGACTTTACATCCCAAAAAATACACGAAGGACTTTTTCGTGCAAAAGAGGCAAGGTAAAAATGGCACACTTCCTACCTACGAGCAAAATCGGAGCTGAATATGTTTCACTCGAAAACCGTAATAACAGTTTTGAAACGCGATTTTTCAAAGTCACTTTCGTTATCTGATAATTTTGTGATCGTAAAATACATCGCTAAGTGTGAACGAGCGTTAACACGAGACCTGTGATGAGGGGGGGGACGGCCTTGCACGTTCGGCACGCCGCACGCCGCGCAAAACGTGACTACACTCACACAAACAACCTGACACTACACTCACACAAACAACCTACACTACACTCACACATCGGCTCCGGTATACGAGTATGTAACGTCGAATATTTTTACATGTTTTTTTTTGACGGAGCCCGTTTATAAGCGCGTTAGCTAGGTTCTTTTTATTAGAAATGTATTAAATATTTTTGTTTTAGGTTAACGATGCTTGAATTTGAACAATAGACAGTTAAATCAAAACATCGTTCTGTATTGCTGTATCTACATGAATAGAAAAGTATTTGTTTATTTGAGAACCCGTCAGAAATTATTGTTTTTATAATATAGTTTATAAGCTAGGCAATTATACAGATAAGTGCCAATATAGGTTGGTGTTTATAAACTTAATTAAATAAACAGTGTAAATGCCAATTTAAATAAAACAATTAGGTACCTACCTACCAAACACCGATTAAACTTTCTATGGAAAATTCCAATAAATAAAAACAAAACATTATTCAATTGTTTCGTGCTAAGTAGAAAACTAAAATTAAAAAATTCAAAAATGATTGCTAAGTAGGTATTGTAAAGATTCATTTTTAATGCTTCACAAAAGCATGTTTGACCTCACTTTGACCCATTTTCAATTACAATCCGTGAAGTCATAAAAACACGCCCGTGGGACGTGCCGCGAGTAGGTATAATCGCGGTATGAAAAAGTTCCTCTTTTCGACTCTATTTCAATGCTGTTAAGGTCCGAACCCTTTCATACCTCGACTAGCTATACCTACCAAAGCCAGCGTTGCCAGACGTCCCGATTTTGGCAGGACGTCCTGATTTTTTTATCAAAATTAAAGGACAGGCTCAGTTCCGCTTTTCGGGGATAACTCGACCGTACGTGCAGCCGGTGCAGCGTACTGAGGAAGCGCGCATTTAATTATATGATATTTTTATTAAAACACATTTCATTTTCTAATTTTTGCTATATATTGTCATGTAAACGTAATTGAAAACTCAAATAGTATTTAAGTATATACGTTTTTTGTTTTTTCACTATGTCCCGCTTTCGACGAAAGAATCCCGCTTATTTTCACTCAAAAAGTTTCAAAATCCAAAAAGGAGTAGCTCTCATTGCAGCATCTCCCTTTTTTCAAGTCCTGAGCTTTTACGTCATCTGGAGTTTTAAAAACCCCCCGAAAAGTTTGAAATAAGAACGATTTAATTGTTTTTAAAATGTGTTTAGTTGGTACCTACTACCTAACCTACGGCGCGGTGAGTTTGACGTGCTAGTGAAAGCTATGATGCCACAGATAGACATAGGTAGGTACCTATACTTACACATTTTTGCGTCAAAGGTTAAAAATGGGCTCACGTTGCCAATTTCTCTTCAAACAGCGTCCCTATTGTTTCCAAAACCATTTCCACCCAGAAACAGCTAACTTATGAATAAACGAACAATAATATTGTACCCAATTAAATTGCCTCGTGTATCGTGTAGAACAGGTTTAACCTAAAACAATATCGATGTGTAAATACGATATTCGCAAAACTAACAAATTAATTACTTATATTAATAGACCCACGAGTCACGTTTCTCAATTAGGTCCAAATCGGTAGGTATTTATAGGCGCGCGCAGACACGTGGACGTTGCGCAATGAAGTGCGTTCGAGCAGAACTACGAACCATCTATCCATCCCTTTCTTTTGTACTATACCTAGTACATAAATTGAGACTCTAAACTGAATTAGTAGGTATTCGGGGTCTACTAATAAAAGCAAAAGTTCAGAGTTGTTTTACACGCGAGCACAGTCAAGAGACATTATACATTATACTGCCCTAAGCTTAGCAGTATCTCAGATAAAACCCCTGTAGCAATATCAACCTTATTATTAATGGAATAAAATCAAAAGTGCTTTGGTTATTGAATTTGGGATACTGCTTATTGGCTAAGGAGGGCCTAAACTTTGATAACGTTTCTGTTTTCTATCGACACACGTTATGTATAGGGTCACAAGCGGTCCACATTCTGTCGATTTTCGAAAATCTCTTCTTTTGCGTTTTGTATCTTGACTGAACCCTGGTCCAATGATAGTCAATCAAATGGAATGATACCATGTCAAGCCATTCACGGTTACAGTTAAAGCCAAAGGGCTTCCATTTCCAAATGGCGTTATGACAAATGGCAGGAAGGTCGGCAATGCATTTATAGTTTTGAGATTTAAAATGTTTACGAGGCGCAGAGTCTACTTACTATTAGCTGATAATGTGTATATTGTTATTTAGACGACTTTGTATAAATTTCAAATAAAGAAACCTTTGAATACAATCCGTTTTCGATTGTATTAACGAACTTCAAAACATTTTATCGAGAAGGATTTGTAATGATCGATCGCTAACGTAATAGTTTATTGACACGTCATCATCGTGTGTCCTAACACGTGTTGAGTTATTAGCCACTTCGTTTATTTATAAACCTTATCAGTCCTCGTGGAATTAATTTAGGATTATACGAATTCAGGGCATCAGACGATTTTGCGAGTTTAATGGCACTGGAAAACATTCTTGTTTTATCTGATTAACTGGGTTCTGTGCCATAAAAAGATATACGATGACACCTAAAGGGGTTGATTGAAGCAGAAACTGCAGAATTATCGACACTAGCGCCATCCTGTGTCGAGTAGAAGAAATCATCTACGTTTCCAGACTTGCTTTGCTACATTATACAACTTTCAACCTCTTCAAGACTGCAGACCGTAGACTATTACCTGGACACGTAAAAATTTATAGGAAAGACATAAATAAAGAAGACGGCATCTTTCTTTTCAATAAACACATCAATACTAACTAGACCCGCGCGCCCGCCTGCAGTGTGATCTCTCGACGAGTAATTAACAGTCTTCCGACATCGGTGACCTCAACGTAATTCACCTAAAATTGCCGGTTTATTGAATACAGTAAAAACTGCATAACAATTTGTGGATCCAACATCATTACTTTCTCAGCCCTATCTTCAGCTGTTCTCCTTCAACCGATATAATACCAATAATAGAGTTTGGTACCACAGCTTAAGGAAAAACATCTCAAGGAAACTTGTTCAATTTACTTTTGCTTACTGAATGTGAAATAGGGGTTATCCTACAAGTTCGGTTCGAAGTGTCTCCGGAAGGATCTGGATTAATACGATAAAATAAAACTGCAACAGTCGGCTTTCCTGAAAAAGTCGCCGGCCGGCACTTGAATTTGAATATTATTATCTCTAAACATCAGCTAGAAGTCGAGTCCCCGATTGCGTTCTTGACTGGTTTAAAAAAAGAATCGCTAGTATGAGTTGAGTAGAGTACACACTGTTATGCGACGTCACCTAAGCCTAAAAATAACGCGTTGTTTTCAATGTCAGGTATCAAACAAGGGTGGCTATTGTTTCAAAATTGTTGTGTTGTTCACAGAGTGAACCTTCACCAGGCTTGTACCGTCGATATAAGGCTTGAAACGTTTAATTAAACTAAAAATAACGAGTTCTTTTCAATGCCAGTTCAATAACAGAGGTGACGATTGTTTTAAAATTATTTATGTTTCTAAAGTGAGCCTGTGTCAGGCTTGATGCCGTTTCCCCGTTCAGGGTAGTGATTCTCTGAACAACGACGGTCGGACGGACGGACGAGTGAATGTTCAAGCGGCGAGTTAGTCCCGTCAGTGCGAACAAAACATATTTTAGCGCGTGCATTTTCAATTTAGCAGCATGGATTCTGCCGATTGATCGAACGTTATAAGGCTGCTTAATATATCCATATCCGTACTAATATTATAAATACGAAAGTGTCTGTCTGTTACCTCTTCACGCTGAACCGATTTAGGTAAAATTTGGTGCAAAGATAGTTTGAATCCTGGGAAAGGACATAGGATAGTTTCATAGGCATTTTGCGTGATTGGAATATTTAACTGGGTTCACGTGACTGCGCCCGCGCACTTGAACCGTGACGTGACGTCATGCCGTCAGCACGCACGCAGGGTGTCAACGTCACGCAACCTTAAACACAAACTTCAGTTTCAATTTCAGAGATTATCCTCACTATGAAAAACCCAATTTTACCTTCTTACAATATTAGCATAGTATAGATATACCTACCCATAGTCCAAGCCTAAAGCTTAGTCCGGGTAATATTTGAATACTCAAGGCCGACCAAAAAGTTAATTCCAGAAGTATCCACAACACACTTTGAATCATTTGTGCAGTTGGCCCAAGTGCCAGTGCATTGGAACTATGCCACACGAGTTTTATTTTTACCCCCATTGCGTTTGTTCGTTGATTTAATACAATTTGAGGGGTTTTTTTATTGGATGGGGTACACACACAGCCAACACGATGATTCAGGACACTAGTGATACACACGCTACAAAGGTCACAAGGGCCACCCTGGCGTAAAAGATTTTCGATTTTATGCAAAATGTTTAGAATTGACATTAGCGGTCGAGGCGACCGCCCGGAGCTTACGTCAATTCTATTTTCGATAGCGATAACGATCGCAGATTGCAAGATACATGTGTTTGGCCAACTGGTGTGAGATTGAATATCAGTTGGATGGAATAAACATATAAAACATCGGTGGACAAATCTTACACAAATTGACCTTGTTCCGAACTATGGTCTAGGCCTGTACTACGGATACTAGGCAGCGATAACCATACTTGTTCAGAGAATACATATAAAACATCCAAGACTCATAACACAAATATTTTCCCATACCGGGAATCGAACACAGGACCACTAGCTTCGTAGACAACTAGGCTTAACTATCTTATGGAATCTTAACACTGTAAAGCGCTGAGTACTGCTTTTAATTGGTTTTACGAATCACGATTCAGTTTCTATAGGTGTTATTCACCGATGTCACCTAATTGAAATTGCACGTCCTAAAATATTGTTTGTATCATCTGACGCGACGCGACTACTTAAGCTCGTCTGTTAATCGTTCGTGTTGAAAAGAGATAGAAAATCGACTGTCTCTAAATGGCAATTCGGCTAGCCTGCAAGTACTCGTAACTAAAGTCTCGACCGGCCGCATGATGCTAGCGACTAAAATCGACCGTGCAAATGCTCAGTCGTAGGCGATCTATATGAACCAAGTCACCTGCGATTTTATCGACCTGTGTAAATGAGGTGGCGATATGTTTTTTTAAAAGCGATGCGACCCGACACCCGTGTAAGTGGTTTCGCGTGTCGTCACTCGAGCGTCATAGCTCACGTGTGGCGACAAAAGGCAAACGGCAGCCGCTAACGGCTGGCTTCCACGATGCGAGCTACTGGCGCGGACAGCTACTGTCACTGTATACTTGACTCGCCTTGTTTATTAAGCCTAACGTTAGTCATATAATTACTTTACTCGACTGTCCAAAGGTTTTTGATTCTTATTATACGTTTGTTTCTATATAATTATATGCCGTTTTTGGACTCGAGTGCATAATTATCTTCTTTCATTTATTCATATAAATACTTAGGTAGTTTTCTACAGTAAAAACTTTTTAAATCAACCATACAATGTTGTTTCTATTGTTTGTTAGGGGCGAATTTAATTTAAATTTACATAATGTTCTGTGCTCGGAATTAATATCTACTCTACATTTTCCTTACACGTGCGTCACGTCACGTGCTGGGGCTTGCTTTACATTCAAATGGGTATTCCATTCCAGAGGAAGCGAGAGGTCAGCGTCGGCACAGATTATATAAGTTAAGTACAGTCACTAAATGACGATTGGTTCGTTCCTTAGTGACTATATTTTATACACAACTAGCGACCCGCCCTCGCTTCGCTTCGGTTTATTTGAGTTTTCTATAACACACGTACATAAAACAAAATTTATTATACATAAAAACCTTCCTCTTGAATCACTCTATCTACTAAAAAAAACCGCATCAAAATCCGTTGCGTAGCTTTAAAGATCTAAGCATACATAGGGACAGACAGCGGGAAGCGACTTTGTTTTATACTATGTAGTGATGAAGTACAGTCTTAATGACGATTGGTTCGTTCCTTAGTGACTATATTTTATACACAATTTGAAAAAGGAATGATTAATGACTATGGCACCGGGCTTAAGACAAACGCACAGAGAAGCGAAGTCATTTAAGTCACTCAGACTACTCGTATGTGATTTAAAATGTATCGTGTGTAAAAACGTGAGATGTGATAATTAAACCTGTATGTTATGTTATGTATACATGTGTGTACACGGACTGTCGTTTTTTCAACATAATGAGTTGCAATCAGTCATTGTTACTGTTAGGTATACTGTGGGCATAGTTTTATCTCTGGTTTGATATTGTTATCAGACTTTCTCGTATAATATTGCTCAATTCATAATGCGCAACATGTATAAGTTTAAGATTTGTATGTTTTTGCGTCGTACAAGTTTAAAAAATGTATTTGGCCGATTTATCGACATGTTAAGTCGATAATTTTCAGTGTTATCGATGGAATGTTCTTCAGGATTTTTTACTATAGAGTTTCAAACACACGTCAACTCAACACCTTTCCCAAAGCACAGAGTAGGGACCGTATTATAATGTCGGTAAATACGCAAAAGTATGTCCAATTACATGTACTTATTTATTTAATTAAAGAAAACCAACAGCTTATTCCTTCAAGTTGCAAGTATTACGCACCTCCCTAGATTCATCTCTTAACACGATACTACGAACGATATTGTCCCGCAACGGGAGCTTGCCAAATGCGCGCCATTCGGCTCTCCTAAATAAAAAGAACGCATGCGTAATTTGATAGTTAAAGTAAATTGAACCTTCACTTTAAGAAATTAGGTTACTAATACATGCGCAGTTTTATGACACATACGGCCTTTTTAAGAAGTCCAAGTCCCTTTCACTTGGGACTACTAAAATACTGCCCGTATTTTTGGGAATTTGCCGCGTCAGCGAAACTGTAAAACAGCGACGCCATATTATATGGAAACTTAACAAGTTCAGAAAATCAATATAACCATATAAACAAACCAATTTACTATTATTTACTACGTATAATTACTTTTGAAGATCGAGCAGTCCCTACCTATCTAACCTTCTTTTCTTTTCATATTTATTTCCAGTGCAAATAAATATTAATAATATGTTTTTCAATAAAGATACGCCTGGTGACAATATACCCGTATGTACTAGTTTGTTATTATCTCGGCCCATTTCCATAAAGATTCGGTGTTTACGATGAACCAAACAACTTTGTATTAAATAATGATATGAAACGGCATCATGGAGATATTTGAAACAAAGTAATATCGCGGCACGTGGCACTGACACGAGCGTCTACGCACTACAGAAATACATATTGTAGAGATAAATCATTCGAGGGATGACGTGACATTGAACAAACCAACAAATTCATGATTTACAAATAACTGGACCTGATTCGCACAAAGCCTCTTTTCAACGCAGTAAACAAATCAATAAATCGATCTTTTTTGTATCGCAGTAAAACAATATCGTGTTTGACCATTTATCATATTGTCAACGTCTTGATAACTCTTATCATATATCTTGATAGCTCATAAAAGGTCAAATACTATTTGGATTTGACCGCCTACAGTAGAGGCCAAGACTATTCCACTATATCTTATAATGATATGATATCAGGGGACTATGTCACATCAATTGACCTAGTCCCAAACTAAGCTCTAGGCTTGTACTATGGGTACTGGACAACGATATAAATACTTATATAGAGAAACATATACTTACATACATAGAAAACACATACATATCTTAGCCTATATCATGTTATATTGATGACGTACCTTGCTCAGGGTCCGGCCAGAGCGCCACCAACTTATTCTTTAACCCCTTGCAGTGTTATGTTACTCAAGTAGCGCAGACACTAGCTGTGAATGTGGAGAACCCCTGCAAACCATGCTACACCTCACTAACTGTCCCGCGTGCCCGACCACCTGCTCGCGTGAGGACTTACTTGCCAGTAACCAGAGGGCTACCACGGTAGCCGCTTTCTGGGCAAGTAAGATTTAGCCCAAGTTCTTGCCAACACGAAAGAAGAAGAAGTGTTATGAAACGTCAATAAGTAAGCGTAGCTCAGCGCGTCACAGTCTAGAAATAGCCTGCGAATTGCCAGCGAAACGTGACCGTTATGAATGGGCCGCACGTGCATCGTTCTGCTATTGTTGAAGGAATGGCTTTTTTATTAATTGGCGGGCTGGCGCAAACGAGAATCCTGTTAACATCTGCCGTCAAATAATCACTCTAGAACTGTTCCTCTCGGTAACTTTTTAAAGGATTGTGAACATGTTTTTTTGACTTAAAGTCTTATAAATCGATGAACGCCGACTCACGAAAAAGCATGACAGGTCACGTTCCGCCTGAGACGAGCGTGCAAGCGAGAGCGCGGAACAAGCGATAGAGAGATCGGCCTAAGCGTGTTTTTTTCATGACGTAATCACGTAAAGTTATCGTCCGAAAACCGACTTTTTTCATACAAAACGCGATGTTTCTCTTTGTGAAAACATAGAGTTTATTAGCTAAAAATATTTGTATTGAAAAACCGCCTTCAAAAACGCAAAAGTTCGTCTCAAGCAACGTCGTGGCAAATTCATAGTCATGTTTAAATGTGCTTCGTCATAGTCACTCAACTATCTTAATCGAGATATCTTATCGCCACCCTTGAAATACGTACCGTTGAGGAGTTCCGGTGGCCATCTGTGGTCTTCATCATCAGTTCCACTTCACCAAATGATACTTTTTGAGTGCAATTTTCAATTATTAAATTCCCTGCTTGTAAACTTTAATAGGTACTTATTTTCCAAAACAATTTCCAACCACACTGAAACACGTGATTCGACCAAATTATGATCAAATCAAACATAATTTTCCAAGAGTCACGTGCTTATTTTTAAACAAATATGCTGGGTGACAGTCGTTTTATTTATTTGGTCGATATGAAATCGTTGAATAAATTCATAAGACATGCGTGGATATTATTGATACATTATTCAAGGTAAGTACTTTACGAGGTGGAAAACTCTGGATGCCTGAAGAAACAATATAGAGAACACAAAAAAATACCGCATTGTTTTAAGGTCTGATGGACTTCCTATCTAATTGAATCTTCAAGATTCTACATTGTAATCGGCATACCCCAGGGTGCAAAGCCTGGTCCTAAACTATTCTCTTCCGTCTTAAAGATTATGACATGTGTATGCAGCGCCCTCTGATTCGCGAAAGACAATTTAACAATAACCCACTTGTTTGTGTAATAACAACCCGGGAAAACAGCTTTACTATTTAACGAGCAATATTTGTATACATAATGTAGGTATATTTGTAAACATCGGTAATCAAATCACCTTCCCGAAAACGGCGGATGTAATTTTCAATATGAGGGTTTAGCTGTCAGGTCATTTTCGGGAAAATTCGTTCTTAACCCGAGCGACGCTCAATTTTCCAGGTTCTAATGTAAAATACGAGTATTATTTATAAATACAATACACTTGAAAAAATAACAAATAAATTTATATCAAAACTAGGCTAAAACTAAAACGCTATTTAAAACTATAAAAAGCCTCTGCAGGTAATTCTGCAGTAGATGCTGGTAACTTGTCTGGACTGATACTGGTCTTCCAGCGAGGAAACCTCCATACGAGCTCTTTGGTCACTAGCAACGTCAATGTCAAGTATGAAGAACCAACAATTTGTATTTCATTTCTCGAACTTTCCTTCGGGGCACAGCCAGCCAAAAATATTAAGACCAGCCCAAGCGAGGTGTTGTGGTTGTACGGGTCTACGTCACAGGAAAAGTTCGCGCACGTTCTCAAAAAGTTTAGAATTCTCTCTCTGCTCACGTTTTTCTTCTAAAATGTTTCCATTAAAGAAAAACGTGAATGATCCAGTCAGCTTCAGGCGGTACGTGATGGCAACAGTCACCTTAAAAACGTATGATCTTGACATACTTAATCATTGATCACATATTAAGCATATGGGAGGGTATCGAAATGTAAACTGTTATTTAGGGCGTGTCTAAGTTCTGATATACAGTCGGCCTTATAAGAAGCTGCATACGTTTGTACTTTGTCGTATTGAAAACCTTTGACAGATAAGTGTAGCAGTTCAAATATGCCGTTAAAGTGATAAAGCACTAAAGTGTGCAGCTTACAAGGCCGACCGTACCAGTTCCGATATTGCATACAAGCCAATACTGGGAGTGCATACCATAATCATGAGCCTATTAGTCCACTGATGGACTTAGGCCTCTCCTATTGTTCGCCACCAGTCATTACCTCAGGACCTGATCCAGATCCTGAGGTCCAGATCTTACCACCCACCTTGCGAAGATCGTCGCTCCACATAGTCTTTATCTTCCCTTCAGGTTTCACTCCTGAACATGATAACTCCAATATTTATAAACCGTGTTAATAAAACTGCCTATTCAACTTTAGATTACTAATTAACAACAGCCATTTTAAAAATAGAGGCTTGTCTCAAAAGAATTTTAGGTATGTACTTGAGGAAAGAAAATAGAATATTATCAGTGTGTGCTATGCTACACCAGTTATGAACTAGTGATCGGAATGAAGTCATTTTGATGGTAAACGCGTTTTGTTTTTTAAAGTCTAGCACTAGCTGTGACGTAGAAAACACCATGAGGCGCTTAAGCTCTTTAGCCGATAGCAGAAATTTGTTAATTTATTTTCTCGGTAAATAATGGATAATCAAATTTTGAGACAAACTTCTGCATGATTTTTTTCAGACCACCTTTTAAAAAAAGTTTCCCTTGTCAATTCCATAAATTAGGTCAGTTAAAAAAATGCCTACGTCAAAATACAGTAAATGCGTCAACCAAAAAACCATTACGACCAAGAAACAAAGAAAGAAGCGTTTGTACGGGTCCCTACGCCTACGGCGAATTTTACCGCACGTGCGCCAAAGGTTTGCTTTGTTTATTCTGTACCGAAAATTCAAAATACGGAACGCTTTCTCCGTTCACGTGTTTAATTTGGATAAAAGAAAAACGTACAATATTTCCGAGACAATAGAACAGTCGCCTGACCTGACTTAAAAACCGGTCTAGTACGAGATGGACTCGTGCGCCGACTTTGTTGTTTTTCTTCAGGGTTGTTATAATCATACCAAATTTGATGCGTCCGTTTTACCATTTTTACAACAATAATAAAGTAATCATATTATAGTATAAAACATGAAGAAAAAAAAAGCGCAAGTAAAAACAAAATTTAGGTGATACAAGACCAACTTTAATAACAATTACCCTTTGAGTAGTCAGCTCAACGGGAAAAGGTGGCCACTGTTTTCCTTTAAGTTGATAACTCCAAGGTGAATTGTTATTAAACTATGTGATTTACCCTATTTTAAGTTGTGTTTTCATTTGTAGTACAAAAAACCACCGTCCAATTTCAAGAAAATACTTTAGTTTATAAGAAAACACAAGAACAAGAATGAGGGCGCCACTGTACATCCGGCCGGCGTACGCTCGGCGCAGTCTAAGTAGTAGTTTTCCACGCTGAAATGCTTAGATGGAATGGATTTTAGAATGCATCTTTATTCCCGAAAACAGTTCCCGTGGCAAAGCCAATTACCAATTCTACGCGAACGAAGTCACGGGCAGTAGCTGATCAAATAATTATGATTCACGTTTGATGCGTGACGTCAGAGGTTTATATTTCTTTTCCCGACACGTGCGTGTCGGTGTCGACGTTCATTTCTTTTGACTTTGAGAATGAAACCTTTCTTTAGAAATGGGGTGTTTTAGTCGGTTATATATAAATCACGTTTGATGTTTCGACGTCAGAGGTACGTATTTTTTTAGGCACGTGCCACGTGCGGGCCTGGTTCCCGTGCGTACTGACGCCATCGCCAGTGACGAAGTTGATGGCTTTTAACTTTGAAAAAGAAACCTTGCTTTGGAAAAGGCGAGCAGTTAACTTTGTTCGGTTGTTCTACTATTGGATTTTTTCATGTTTCATATACGAACGGGTTGAATAGGTCCTAATACGTATTGTAGGAACATTTAGTGCGGAGTCTAGGGGGTTCGAGAAAACTCTGTTAGGCTAGCATAAGAGTTAAGATCAAGCAAGAGTGAGTGAAAGAAATTCAGACCTGAAAGTAGTATTTAGAGCTATTGCTCTATACACACATTTAAATTTAAATGTACACAGGGCAATATTGTACCAAAACGACATGCCAGGAAACGTGACCTACCGTAACATAAATGAATACTATTGAATACTTTACCGAATATCTCAATATTGCGGATATTTTCGAGCAATCTACATAATATGTTAAACATTTGCTTACATGTGGCATTCTTAAACGACATTAAATTAAATTAAATACTTATCGTATTCGTCATTTCAACCGAAAAAAAACACACATTCACATACATTAGCTCTAGGTGTTGGTGGTTAAAACCTTTTGTCTTTGACCTGTTCTGTTACCGTATTGTCAATATTTATTTTATTATTAATATTTATTTTATTTTTAACGATGACATCTAATCCAGAAAATGCAGGGAGAAATTAAGTGTACCTATACTTCTTAATCACCACTACAGCTAGGAGTATCCCAGGGATTACACCTAGGCCCAGTGTTGTTTTATTGTTTCTGAAAAATATATTTTGTTGCAGTTATAACAACCCCGAGGAATTTCGTAACGTCGAGCATCTGGGGTTCGCAGCACCTTCAGAGGACGAGGACTACCAGGCCGGCTTTCTGAAGAAGGGGAAGGTCTCGAGGGCAAGTTATACATGCCCGCTTTTTTAACTCATATTGTATTAGATTTACTTGTGAGTAACTAACAGACTAACAATTTAATTGAAACAAATCAAGAAAGACTATTTTAACTTTTTAACCCGAGTACATATATGGTAGACTGACGACATGGCTAGCTTAGTTCAAGGCCTTCACTAATTTCAAAAAGATCTCAGACCTTAACCTCCTAAGGCTACCTGCCTATTACGGCCATTAGAATAAAGAACTAATGTAAAGGAAGTAAAGTGGATTTATTTTTATTTTTATGACTCATGATCAAATTGGAAAATTGACTTTTTCAGTCGCTGTAGATTCATATACCATTGGAGATTTCGTTGTATGGTGGGCCTTAAGAGTGCGTACAAATTATGAAAGCACAAAATAATTAAAAAAATTACAATTGAAGAATATTGGTAGTGACCCTGCCTACAAAGGTAGTGCTGATTTGATTCCTGATTTGGAAAAATAATGTGAGTGATGAGCGCGAATATTTGGTCCATAAAAAAAGGTTCGTCACATTTCGACTCTATTTCAACGCTCTTAAGGTGCAAAAGTAACACACCTTTTCTTACTGTGACTATACATAATGAAACCAACTTCACATGCGTCGACGCACGTATACAAACACTAATAAGCTATAAACTCCACCAGACACGTGACCGATACAAAAACCCGATTGCAACTATCAAATATCTCGCCATATCCCAACCAAACCAGAACTTCTCTAACTAACAAACACGAAATATTCCAATTTGGTGCTTAGTACGACGGCATTCAATCTAAATTGATTGCTGTTGCGTCGTGACTTAAGACGACAGTATTTAGCCAGTAGAATCGCGCTAGGTCCAAAGTATTAACTTTAGATCTGAATATGGTTTGCGTTGTGACTTGAGTTTTTTCGGTTTGTGTTTCGACAGGCTACACGTCTGAGATAGATATATCTGAAGCATATGATAAGAAAAACCATCGTTATGTTGTAGTAAGGGTCTATCTAAATTGGGCAGATGTATTGAACCATCGGCCGCCGACCATTATAATAATAGCCCTCCGCAACACACAGCTACCCTTGCTAAAGTTACTTAATACAATACACCATAGGCAAGGTTTATTTTATTCTCAATTTGTTCTACTGATAAGATAATGTACGTGTAATGTTCGTTCGATTCGTAACGTTTTCGTTACGTTTCGTTTTAAAATATGCGAGTGCGATAACATTTAAACTTGACATAGAGATTTATCGGTTTATTCTCAATGAAATTCGTTTCTATCATCAAAATATGGAAGTCATATTGCCCTTCTCAACGTTATCATACGATAGCTCTTATTTACTTGCCAGTTAATGCCGGCCGAGTTGAAACCAATACAATAATATGACAAAAACACAATACAATTATTTATCGTATCTGTAAATACAATACAAACTACTTTATTGAACAACACAGGAATCCTTATAACTGGGGTTTTAGGCTCACATTCCAGAATTTAATAAACTATTTTGTAGGTTAGGTTAGTTTTTATAATAATTAAAATAAAACCGTTTTTAATGTAAAAACCGTAAGAAAATATGCGGTCCAACAGAGAACCAACACCACATCAAGGAAATGTTAAAGCAATATGGTTTTTCAGAGTAGAATCAAGCTCCTGACCTACCCTACTCGCATGACGTCGTCGAGACTATAAAAGTGGCCATGACTTATCGGACTTATGGCTTACTGCGTAGTTAAGTACCTAGTCATACCTAGTTGGTTTGCTCGGTATCGGAAAAACGTGAGCTAGACACGTGCACTTTGCTTCGTTGAATATATTTAAAGCACGCGTTGTAGATTAGCTTAGTACTTGCCGTAGTTTGTAAATTATAAACAGTTAACTAGTACAGTCAGCTGCAGAGAAATGTAACCACCTTTGCTAGGAAACTTGTATGCAGGGGGGGTCACTTTTCTCTGCAGCTGACTGTACAGCTACTGCTTAAAGGCGTCTGTAAAATAGGTACGGTCGGCCACGTGGTCTACCAGTTTTGACAAAAGTTCCTGTGAGATTTATTTATCGCTAAGGTTGACACTTCTTACTGTCATAATATTATTGCAAGGGAAATCGAACTTGTTGTATCATGTCGTGCATATGAACTTCAAATATAAGGTGGTAGACCACATTTTTGGCCGACTGTACATTAGAAACTTAATTGCAAATGGGTGAATCTACTTTAACCTACACTACTTTTGTCTCCTGCGTAACGATATATTATGATTTTACATCAATTTATATTTAAACTCGGCCTGCAATTTTTAAAAATTACGACAATTTTAAAACAGTTGATAAAAGGAATCCAAAAGTTTTATTCAAGTTTTATAAGAAATACGTTTTCTAATAATGTATGATCTGATCATATTGATCATTGATCACTTCAATTGTCACCTGCGTTACCGGGCAAAATCGTGTGGGTCGAAAAGTTGATTTACCCAAACATCAAATTTAAATAAAGGGGACATCTGACAGAGCAAAAGAGATCTAAATAAATACGAAGGGATTTAGTTAGTGAAGATACTTAAAGTTTTTAAAGTAATTCTGTCTAAATGGTGAAAAATTATAGAAGACAAATATTCGCGCTCATCACACAAATATCTGCCTTTACCGGGATTTGAACCCAGAACCGCTAGCTTCGTAGGCAGGGTCACTACCAACTAGGCCAGCGCGTCGTCTATTAGGTACAATGAAAGGTATCAACATGTATTTTGCAAATTGTGAAGAAAAATAACGTTGTGAGTTCGGTTAACCTTTGCCCTCGTGCTTTTTCAGGCTTCGATCACAAAACAACCAGCTTATAATCAATTTCCCATACAGCAAGACCCGATGTCCCACCGGATCATCGAGAAGAGGCGGCGGGACCGCATGAACAATTGTCTCGCAGACCTCTCCCGGCTCATTCCTCCAGAATACCTCAAAAAAGGTCGCGGTCGCGTCGAGAAGACGGAGATCATCGAAATGGCCATTCGCCACCTGAAGTTCCTCCAAGAACGCGCCAATGGTTTGTACCATGGCTTTGCCCTTGTTGGGCCACCGGCTATGGTAACGTCTTTTACTTATGTCGTGGAGTTGTTAGTCGCACGTATTGCCAGGTAACTTTAAAGGTCATGAGGTAAGTCGAAGTGGTCTGGTATTCCGGAATTCCAGGGGGTTGAGGAGAATTGCTTTAAAACTTTGGGCAGTAGGGAATATTTCCAATCACGGAATGATTTCCAATGCTTTGAATTGTTAAATTAACTGTTTGAAACTGCTGAATTATGACGATGATTTGATAAAATCCAGCACATTTTATATTAAAATTTAAACTGTTTTTACTAGTCCATGGATGAACCTTTTGTCCCATGGACTATCCTGAGTTTATAGCAACCCTTCTCTATCCCCTTAGCTACACACTTACAAATCATCCTTTTTCTGGCAATTCAGATTTACTTTTCATGTTTCACCGCGGATGACAGCTCCTTGCCCATTTTATGTTTATTTTAAGTAAGTATCCCTTAAACTATAATTTTGCTAGCTTTTATTTTGTTAAAGCTGTCCTTTTATAATGAATTATGACTCAGTTTTCCACGTTCAATTTTGGAAATAAAAATAAATGTAGTGTTCATAAACTTCGAAGGTTATGGAATGAATGTTTAATAAACACGCATGATTAAACGGCAAAAATAATATGAAATAAAACAAATTTCAATCTGTTAAGTGGCAAGTTTTGCATTTGGTTGAGCCAAATACACAATACACACGCAGAAAGTTAGGAGTTCCGACCGAAAGAGACTACCGTTTCACCGTGAGCCTAGGCTGACAAACGTCTAAGCGCGAGGTAGGTCTTAGTGGATGTCGTGAGAATTGGCCTTATAGCCCAGCTATAGGCTTGTCCCTGATGTTAGCCAAGCGTATCGGTCTTCATTGTGCCCCGGATTCTTTTCTAGCTGCTGAGCGGGTCGCGGGCGACGAGTTCCGGGCTGGGTTCCAGGAGGCCTTGGCCGAGACGGTCAGATTTCTGGAGCTGCAAGGGTACGGTCCAGCTGATGGGCTCTGCTCACAACTTGCTGCGCACTTACAGCGACATGTGGATCTTGTCACCAAGGGTGAGTTTTACGTTTTAACTAGGCTAGTTCTTGTTGTAGTTTAATAATCTTTATCTGGTGCTTGATTAAAAGCATATTTGTGAAATTTCTTGTAGGTACCAATCGTGAGAGTTAGAGAGTTTACATCAGGCTTTTTCAAGCAGAGGAGGTACCCGTAGTAGTCCGTTTTTACTGATCCAAAATCATTTTGCTTGTTGATTGGCGTAGGAGATGAAAACTGGAATATTACATTTGAATTATAATAAATATCCCGACATCTACTATTTTTTAATTTCCTATCCGTTCTCTAACTAAACTTGCTTATCTAAGTAAACTTAACGAAGGGATACGTCAAACAGGTTTCATCTGTTAGATTACACGCCTTTGCCTAAAGTTCCATATTCTTGACAGTCATACTTCCCGACAAAAGAGGTCTTTTTCGGTTCCGGAGCCATGTAACATTGTAAGCCGTTCCATCTTCGGCCCTTTGATAGGTCTGCAGTAAATCGAAATATTTTATGGCGAGTAAATTGCGGAGAAGTAACGCGTCATTTAAACTTAATTCTGCCACTAATAAATCACTGACCTTTCTGTTTATATTCTAGGTGAAACCCCTCGGGAGAAGGGTCGTATGCATATCGGTTCCTCGTCAGAGACAACCAGCTCTTCCAGCAGTTCCCATGGGTACCCCGTTAAGAGCGTGATCGCGCGCCGCCCCGATCCGCCGCCGGCGCCCGAGCCCTTCGAGGCTGAGCCGGAGCCCTACCCTATGGAATGCGATAGAGGTAATTGTGCACTGCTTGAAGAATTGATAATGGAATAAAAATTGATTCAGCGTTCAAGCCGTCTGTGCGATCTTCGACGGACATGGTCGACGCACTTGTACCGGTTGCAGCCGTAATCCTGTTTAAAAATGTTGCATTATATAAAGTATTAGAGTATTCCACAGAATTAATCTCGATGGCAGTGCGAGCATTGCGAGGCGGCCTGACGGCGCCCAGGCCTACATTACCGGAGAATACCGGTAAATACATACGGGAGATTTGAAAACAAAAACGTCAAGCTTTCAGAAGTGTCCAAGTGAAGCGAAGATCCTGTAACCTTCTGAATTAATTATCAGATTACCTGCCTCTTAGTAGTCGTCATCGAATCGTATTGTGGTTAAAAAACGAATCTTGCACAGAAATGTTTTGTGGTGAAATGGGTCACAGACATCTTAGCCCTATTCCCTATTACTCAACCCATTCATCAGGGATCAATCATGTTTCGGTATGTGTAAAACCCAAACCAGCTTCTCTCCTCTATAGTAATCTGAGCAGTCACATTAGAATTTCCAAATATTTAAAAGTTTTGGAAGTTACCGTCCAGTTTTGTCAATCTTGTCATGAGTCGTCGCTACCAGCAGCTGGCTTGGCAGAAGCGTTTGATATGGTGATAGTGAGAAAAATCTGGCAACCACAACACTGTGAGCAAGAGCGTGGTAATTTTGCTATTGTTGCTAGTTCTCCAAACGGGCGTTTTAATTTTTTCAAACGTACAAACAACAACAGCAAGCATTACAGTATATTCTCATTTTCCAGTCCCCAACGACCAGCTAGCAGCTCCAGAGGACCCGCTGGACGGTCGGCGCAAGAGAGAGCCGACATTGCGCACGATTCGTAAGCCCGACCACGGTGACGACTTTCTGCACTCTTACAAGTTCAAGAACTCCATCGAGCGGCGGTTCTCGAGGTCGCAGGATACAGAGGTGTGTACAATTTACAACCATCATCAAAACCAAATTATAAACCGCAAGACATCCACTGTTGGACAAAGGCACAATCGGTTTCGTGCGAGTACTATACAAAAGACATAACCAAACATAGATAAAACCCCCCGATGTAATAGTGCAATTACCACTCTTTGAGACTCTATTTTCATGAAACTAGGTTTCACGTAAGAACCACCGCTAGAAAACCTGCTTTCAAACAAAAACGTATCCAAGTCGGTTCACCCGTTTAAGACCTACGGTGCTACAGACAGACACATAGCGTCCAAAGTTATAACACCCATCTATTGCGTTGGGGGTTCAAAAATCTACATCAGATAATAAGTCGCACGCATGTAAGACGACGGTGTTAGTGAACAAGTGCTCAAGCAACGTGTAGGTTCCAAAGAAGTATGAAGATACAGGAACCTTTGAAAAAGCGTAGTGGATACCGGGCAGGTGGTAGGGGGTAAATATCCCTCATAATCCCTGCGTCTTCCTGAGACTGCACTCCCACTGTCCAGCCGCCTGACTATTCCAAATATATGAAACCTTATTAGAAACTGATACGTAGTCTGTGTAATACGATGAAATGAACTGACAGGCTAATGGCAACCGACGGACGTTGGTATACGGTGTCCTTTATAAAACATATTCGACAGTGGGGAAATTTTCAAGGTCGACGTTTCGTCGTTCAGTCTTAACTTAGTAGGCCTCGACACTTCAATACATCATGGATTGTAAACACTCGAGTGATTTAACAGCACGTTTATTTTTGTTTTATAGGCAGCCGACATGGCACGAGGCGCGAAGGGCTATGGTCACAAGCGACGCCGCCCCAACAAGCCGTCGCCATCAACCACCTCCACTGAGAACTCTGGCTCCACTGAAGACCCGAGAGATAACTCGCCACAGGTAGGCTACTCTACAGACCCACTAGGCGTCTTTACAGACACCTAGCTATATATATAAAGGGTGTTTGGCGCATGGTTAGACAAAAAAAAATGCGGATAAGTGGTGCCATGTACTATTTATTCAGGCCTAATAAGGTTCATTCTTCGGCCTTGGTCTTAACATGCTTGAAACAAAATAGTAGAATTTTTCCAAGTGTCCAGTTAAATTAGTTAATAACTGCAGTTAGTTAATAAAAAAAATCTATGCACATATGATACATCGTTGGAAAGAGCATTAATCATAGAAGTTTTCAAAGATCTTGAAGCGCTTGACCTCTTTTCCATTTTTTTTAAAGCGATGCTTTGTTAGGTTTTTAGATTTTATTTACGTCTTTTTATAACTACTGCGGCTTGGGCTGAATAAGTAGTAAATATCACCACTTATGTTTAATGTTTAATGTTTATTTGGGCTCAAACGGTACAAGTAAAGAAAAAATATAACAGAAACACTTACATAACACATTGACCAGTGAAGTTGCCACAATTAACTAATACAGTACAGAGTAACACGTCAAAAATGTGAGTTTACATATTATTCAATTCTAGTAAATTATTAAATTCAATTACTGACAAAACTTAATGTTTAGACAACGCAATTTTAAATCTAAGAAGGGAAAGACTAAATATATCTAAGTGAGAAAATGATCTATTATAATTTTTAAAAGTTCTACATAAAAATGAATTTGACGCATATTCGCCATTTTTTTTGTCCCTGTATATATTTCCTACCATTCCTGCCTTATACAGATGTGTGATGTTTCTTCCATTGTTGCAGGACACATCGAGCGAGTCTCCCCACCACCACTACGAGAAGCCGCTGGCGCCGCCCACGCAGTACGTGCCGATCTTCGCCCTCAACTCGCTTGGTGAGTGAATCATAGTGCACCCGAATCTAACCTAACCCTACATAACCTAAAACACCTTGACTACGCGGTAAGCTTCGTGCGTGGCCCATAACCCATAAAGTTGTATAATTTAGCCGTAGTATTGACTAGTGAAACTATAATAATTATTTTCAAGTAGCCACCATCACACTAAGTTGCAGAGATTGGACAAACGTTGTAAAATGTTGCCATTGCGGTACGAACAGCGCCATCTTTTGCGCCACGCCACGATATGAGCATTGCTTCTGACGAGAAAGATTTACGAATATAATACTTAAAAATGAGTAACATCACGTAATAAATATACAGGGTAGGGTATGCAGGGTCCGTCCGGGTCTCTACCACCGTCTTATCCATTAACCTACCGCCAAACAGCAGTGTTCGCATTGTTGTGTTCCGGTTTGGGGATAAGACAGCCGGTGAAATGACTAGCATAGAGGCATTCCATCTTAGTCCTCAGGGTTGGCAACGCATTTGCAGTCTTAGGATTGCTCTGTAGTCTTGTGAATTGTAGGTAATAGGTAACTAGGTACCTAATAAACTTAATTATATAGGGAAATATATACGTAAATACATAGAACACGTCCAAGACGCAGGAACAAATGTTCGCGCTCATCCCACAACACAACTATCTGCCCTTACAGGATTTGAACCCACCGCTAGCAGCTTCGTAGCTTCACTACCAACTAGACCAACTCGTCAATGAAATGACTATTAATAATATAAATTCTTATTCTCCAGGTAAATATTACGTGCCGCTCAGCATCGACTACGCATGCCTGACCCGGCACCTGGCGTCCTACGACGCGCTGGACGAGCACGCGGCGCACCTCCCCGCGCCCCTGCACCCCGTCACCATCCACGTGAACTTCCAGCCCTGTCTTAACTACCACGTCAAAAGAGAACTTAATGAGCGCGAGTGGCGACCTGAGTAAACAAACCCTACATCTAACAGGACTAAGACGTACTAAGTGAGACGTTTAAAACGATAATTCGAACGTTATTGTTGAGTTAGTGGTTAATTAAGTGACAGTAGTTTACGTTAACGCAAGTTGTATTGTGGATTTTTAATGGTGTTGCAAGATTCGTCCTGCATTCTAGAAACGTAGCAACATTTTTTTTTTCACGGTTTGTCGGATCGAGGAACTTATCCACTTAAATATATTAACACAATCTCGTTCGGAAATTGGATCTCACGCAGATACAACTATGTATCTACAACAAAAGAAATACTTTTTAAACGAAACTTTAATTAAATCTACATATTTTTGTCAGTTAAATTATTTGTCATTGAGAAATATTTTGTTCGTTCTCGATAATTATTCCATTATACTCGTAACTGCAATTTTTTTACCTTAACCCGACATTTCGCGAAAGTGAAACTACGTTGTACGGGAGCGCGAGTTGACGCAAGCCCGTACTGGCTTTTAACATCGAAAACGTATTTTTTTTAATATGTTGATTATTTATAGAATCAAACCCAGAAAAGCAGTCTGTAGCTACTCGGTGGGCGAGGCCAAGAGGCTTATAGCTTATAACCTATGGAGAGTACAAAGCCAACAAACAATGAAGCTAGAAAAAATACCTTGAATTACGTCTTACATCTGCATCTCCTTCTCCAGGAAGGTAAAAAAGAAACAAATAACATCTTGCACATTAATTTTGCGTCATTACAAGACATGAAAAACGTGCGTGGCGTAGTTCAAGGTTATATTTTCTAGCTTCCACTTTAGTGATTTTGTCACAAGATTTGGTGAGTTTTGGGCTACGATTGTGATATTCTGATGTATGTTATTCCTAAAATTTAGTTTTTGATATCTCTAGGGAATCTAGGGACGCTCCAGACCAAACCTAGTGACTTAATTATTAGCAAGGTGGCAACACTGCCTAAAGAATTTAGGCATAGTACAGTGCTACCAGGGGTGACAAATATAAAGTCGCTGTCAAAAGAACTAGCAAAAGATGTACCTAAACAAAACCAAACGAGCTTATTACTCGATAATCTTTTAAAGATGAAGTTTCATATTGAGTTTAAGGTGAAACAACTATAATGATAATACGTTATTTTTGATAAAAACACGCTTAGTGAATATTTGAGGTTATGTGTCAAACAGTACTATTAGTTTACATCGTTTACAAGTTCTATTGACAGCGACTTTAGGTACTGTCAGTTGCGAGTGCAAGCGTGGTAGATACCTACAAATAACCAGCCGAACGCATTTAAAAAGCTGGGTTCACTGTATAGGTATAAGCTTCTTGGGCGATACACGTCTGAACGACACCCAGTACAAGGCAGTTCTCATGTTGGTCAGCCATTAAATTTTATAGTCAGATTTATTTTATATACGTTTCTAGTTAGATTAACATTGTTTTAAGAAGTGGTGACACGGGTTTATGTGATAAATTATGCTATCATATTGGTTAAGACTTGCGATACCATCAAAATAAATTATATTAAATAAGTTACTATCGGTTCAGTTCTATGATTGATACTACAGGTAAATAAACTGTTATGAACGGTAATGGTGTTCTGCCTATTGTTATGACCACTGTGCGGTTAAATTAAAATATTTAAGTCATTAATTGTTATAACACCTCATTCTTCCCTGTATTAATTTCGCGTTTTGCTAGTGCTATTTATTATCAAAAGATGAAATAATGAAGTAAAACGCCTAAATTTATTGAACAGCAATATACCTTTAGCAAAGAATTTGCGTAACTCTGGAATGATTATAAAATAATTCTTCAAAATGGTTCTATTTTTTAACAATGGCTGTGAGAACCGTGGACGTAGTCATTATACATTAAACAAATGGTAAACGCTTTGGTGCAGCTGTAACATAACGTGAAATAATTCAAAGAGGCCCTGGTCATTATCTTACAGCAAGACATAATTAATATGGCGCGCGGATTAGGCAATAATAGACTTTATAAGTTTATATCAACACCGAAACAGCTTTTTCGCACCCAAAATTAGTCGTGTCCTGCTATACCAGTGAGAGAGTGGTGTATTTATTATTTTGTTAAATGCTAAAACTTAGGTCCTTCACACACGGAGCTAAAATATAATATATTATAGCAATTCCGTACTATTTGTCCGTAGTCTACACACGCAGCTATAAGATGTATTTATGTTTTTCCCTCGCCAGTATAATAAAAGGGGTGGGATTTTAATATCTTAGTAGTAGGTCCTTAGCCATATCACTACATAGTATAAAATGAAGTCGCTTCCCGCTGTCTGTCTCTGTCCCTATGAATGCTTAGATCTTTTAAACTATGCAAGGGATTTTGATACGGTTTTTTTTTAAAGATAGTGATTCAAGAGGAAGGTTTTTATGAATAATAAATTCTGTTTTATGTACGGGTGTTACAGAAAACTCACATAAACCTTAGCGAAGCGAGGGCGGGTCGCTAGTATAATATATATTCCAGTATATAAATATATATTGTAACTGCGTTTGTGACGGGCTTAAGTCCAGTCAATGTAATGTCTTGTTTTCTTCTGATAATTTATGCGAACTTCTAGAAATGTACAGGTATTAATTAGACCATACAGTGTGTCCAGTGTGTAACAATAGGGTGAAACCAGATGCAATATCGCCGACCGCAAAAAAAGGAAAAAATGGTGACAATTGACAATCGGATCAAATTCAAATATCTCGCCTCAAATGAGGTCTATTAAAATGAAATAAACGTTTTTTTTAATCCCAGAGCGTTTCCTGTGAAACAAATGAAAATAACAATCGAAAAAATACGCCAAACACAAAAACTGGATTTTCTTCAAAAAATATTCAAGTCTTAAAAAAATAAATGACACTTTTTTTCGGTGTTCTTGCATCTTGTTTATGCACCTCATCCGGGGACACACGGGTAATTGGTACATTTGTCTTAATCATACGTTGCATCAAAGCCTTTTTTTAATCTATATTTTATGAATAATTTTCTACAGGTGTAAGTGAACGATGAGTTTGGGCCTGTTTTTCTGCAGCGTGTACAGTCGGGCACTTTTTTGCACTTTATGCCATAAAAATAACATGCAAGTGTAAACATATTTGTCCTCGACTGTGCGTCACAAGACTGAGGCGTTATATACATGTAGAGTATATGATGTAGTTTACGACTGGTGTCAAATGTATTTTCAATGTTAAGTAAGTCTAACTTTACTTATTTTTCTAAATCTAGGGAATATAATGTTAAATATTTTACGGATACATTTCTGTTTTTTATTTGTTGCACCTCAATCCAAAAAAATACACACTACTCTTTTGAACAGCAAAATTCACAGTAACACGGCCTTCCTAGCGGAAGGGAGTCCCCTTGGCTACGAATATTACAGTAAAATAGTTCTGTCATTTATTGCGGGGAGGAAATTGCACACAAATGCAGCTCTGCACACCTACATACAAAAACAAAACTGTAATGATGACACTAAGGCCCTGTTGTTTGATCAGTAGTTAAAACTAATTGTTAAAATTCGAAAAAGGAACCGTAAATTTGAAGGAATCTCAAGGAAATGAGTTAAATTTTGGAATTTTAACAATTAGTTTAGTTAACTACTGATCAAACAACAGCCTATAAATAAAAAATGGAACAATACACTGACAAAACTTGCGCACCTCGAGCAATTATATTTTGCTCAACTGATTTGTTGCTCGGCGAACCGAATTTTGTAAAGGCGAGCGGACTCGATGTTGGTAAACCAAATACGATAATTATATTACAACAAAACATACGAATTTGGTGTCTAACTGCCGCACTAAGAGACTTCAATTAAATTGAATATTTCATTGAAGTTGCTGCTGTCACTTTCTTTGCTATAGTAATAGAATAAGACACGTCACTAACCAAACATTAAATTTAATTGACGCATCTGAGTGCGTCGTCAATTATACGATAAGATATGTGAAATTTAACACCATCTTTTCGTAAGTTTGTTGCCCCAGACCTGTTTTTACAGCAGAAACAGTATTTTAAGCGTGCACAGAGCAAAAGTCGAGCGTCCAGTGGCGCGCTCATTACTATTATTGTGTTTTCTAATTAACTAAATAATTTCCTTGCAATCAGACGATACGTTTTTGTAGCGCAAGTACAAACACAATTTATGGGATACGTAACAATCTTTAATAACAATTACCCTTTGAGTAGACAGCTTAACGGGAAAAGGTGGCCACTTTTTTCCGTTAAGTTGATAACTCGAAGGTGAATGTTATTAAACTATGTGAACGCAAAAAAGAGGGATGTTATAAGTTTGACGTGTAATATTAGATGCGCGTGCCCGCAAGGGCTTGTACTTTGACAGAGGGGAAATGGTGCGAATGCCTACTCCCTTCCGTGTTGCTTGTAAACTGTAATTCTATGGAACTTGCTAACTATGTAAACAAACAATATATTGAAATTGACATCTAATGTCAATTTTAGTATGGCGGCTTGTTTACATAGTTAGCAAGTTCCATAGAATTACAGTTTAGTTAGTCATAGACTAATGTCAGGTTCCTATATTCAAACCGCGGACAGAAATGGCTTACTACGGGTTAAAATTTGACATTTAACAATACATGCGTAAAATATTAATCTGAAGTAAACTTTATCTACCGGCGGTTTGAATACAGGAACGGGACATGAGTTGGACGATAGATCGATCTTTATTGACTGTTAGTCAACGTATTTGGGTCATACACATTCGAAAAAACAAAAATGGCCTCCTGTGGTCAATAGTGTGGCCAATAGGCTTGTGTGCATATAAGTTGTTTTTATTCGATAGGACTAACCATCCATTAACCTACCGCCAAATAGCAGTGTTCGCATTGTTGTGTTCCGGTTTGGGGATAAGACAGCCGGTGAAATGACTAGCATAGAGGCATTCCATCTTGGTCCTCAGGGTTGGCAACGCATTTGCAGTCTCAGGATTGCATTGCAGTCTTGTGAATGCGAATGTCTATGGGTCACAGAGTCCACTTACCATCAGGTGGCCTGTGTGCTCGTTTGTCTTCCCTATGCCATAAAAAAAAAAGAAAAAAAGTAGACCTGACGCCGACGTTTATTCGGATGTGGGTTCAACCAGAAAATGAGGCGTTGAAAACTTTAACTTTGGGTATGTCCACAGGAAAGACCCTTAACCTGTGTATAACCCATTTCGATAGCCGTCAAACCTGCAGTCGTCTGATAATTTCCAAACCATGCACTTCCGATCCTGAAATCATATAAAAAAGGAAAGGCGCCAGATTCAAACGAAGATTTTATGTAATTAATTATCATAACATCTTTTATTCTATATTATTATTTTAAATTTTACATGCTTAGTTCAAACATTAAGAAAGAAATAATAATATTTAACATCTGGATAATATACAGCTCTATTTTATGATCCACTTAGTGAATAAAATTATATTAATATATTGCAAAATATTCCATTGTTACATCGCAACGCCTTGTACAATCTAGCGGGCGGGAAGGGTGCTGAGGGTCACGACATGGCAAATGATACAGACAGACAGTGCGCTTTTTGTTTACAATAACAAAATATAGCTTTTCACTTACTTAATACTCGTTACTATGTACACAGACGTTCTCCAAACGATCATAATAAATGTGAAGTGATTATCACAAACATTGTATCTAAAAGCCTACAGGGAAGCGTCAGTTTGTGTTACGCACCGAGCGCACCCGCGGCGGCGACCGCCCATGTGCCATATTCGAGCGTGTCGCTGCCGCCGCACAATACTGATAGAGCCACGTAAGTGACGAATACGACGCTCGGCAAAACGCACTTTGACAGCCTGACAATAAGCTATCATTTTGTATCCTAATAAACAACCAGATCGAAATATTTACAAGCCCATTCCATACGGACACCTTATCACTTGCTTATTTAGACTTCACTATTGATCTAAAATTGATTGGATCACAAAAATATAAAAAAAAGCTATAATTCGTTATACAAAACAAAATATAATACAATAAAATCGAAGGTTAATAATTAATCCATTAACAGCTGCTAAAATATCATTGCATTACAATCGTGCCCTTTAGGCGAAATATTGCAACAAATCGACTTAAATAATAAAATTATGCACCGATTGCAAATAGTAAGTAGACAGAAGGCGCTAGGCGAGTTGTGAAGGTAGCGTCTCAAAATATCACCGAGCGTAAAATTAATAAAAAAACTGGGCCTCTATACACTGTAGCTATTACACTCAAGTAAATAGCTATCAAAACGTTGACAATATGTATTTTACTCAGTAGGATAGAGGCCCTGAACACGAGTTTCTATTGCTTGGCCCTATTTAAACAGAATCAGTCAGTCAAGTTGATCGTCACGACACGCCACGTCCTAAGCCACAGGACGTCTTACTGGGGTATATTTAATCTGTACCATGAATATTTTTTTTTAAAGTGGCGCGAACTACTTTGGTTAGTTTCGAACGAAGCAATTGACTCTTTATAGTGTAAAATGAAAGCAAGTATAAGACAAAATAGCTAATTGAAATAAAGACTTAAGTTAACTTTCTAATCTAGACAATAAATTCGTTATTCCGATGAGCTATTGTCTTACACTTCCATTAATTTAGACTAGGGGCCCCGTTTATCAAACGCTTGTAACATGTATTACAAGTGCAAATCTCTTTCCAACAATATATATTAAAAAGACTTACACTCGTGTTACAAGCTTTTGATAAACAAGCCCTAGGGATTTTGTGGTTAAGAAATACAATAGAAAACAATTAAGAGTTCAAAACTCAAGACGACCAAGTAGACCGCGCCACTTCAAAAAGAATACACTATAAATATATTTTTTGTATTAAACAATACGTACAAAATGCGTAGTTCTATGGATTATTACCCAATCTACTTAAGATGGCGTTATCTCTCGACTTAAAAATAAAAGGCAAATTTTCCACGCCAGCGTTACTTAATTTCCTACGCGCCATCGGGGTTACTAAACCACCCTAAAATCGATTGTGACTCTCTGCCACTGGATCGCATCCAGCGCCATATAGCTACTCTAACACGAATCAAGTGATATTGCCGAATATGAAATCTAGAATATTCAAAAAGCACACAATCCGTGAAAATTGAGCAACCTGGAGGAAGGGAGCGCACACTGGGCGTTTGCTATTCTGCCGGAACACCAAAAATGGCAGCTAAGAGCATAGTAATAGTATATGCATTTTAAACTTGATGTGGTAGCCTATAGAGTATACTGTATACTGTATACACTGCTTCGACTACTAAATTGCAGTTAGACGCCTTCTTTGGTATTCCGACAGTGTTACCGTTCGATAAGGCAGTATACATTTACGAAATCACTTATCTTTATTGCCTTAGATAGCATACGTCGTTTTACTAAAAATCTCGATGCAAAGATACTGACAACAATCATTTAAGAACTATTCATTACATATTAAGATTCTAGCGGTTTGACTACTCGAGAAAGTTGAAATTGTCTACTATTACTACTATTGACCCGCCTCAGATGCACACTAAAGAAAAAATCAACTTCTCGCGAACAAATGTGATAATCGCATCAAAATTTATTGTTTTCTGATATCAACGCGAAATAGCATTTATTTTATAATATGTAATATTTTTATAAAGCCGGGTTTTATGTTTGATTAAAAAAGGAAGATCATAAGTGATGCTAAAATGAACTAATAAACTTTTAAACGCCTGGTTAATTTATATACGGCTAAATAAAAAAGTGAATCATAAACTATCAAGTATTATTACTATTTCTATCTCCCGGACAGATAATGTCGCATTTTTTTATGGCATGCCTATGGATACTTGCAACACCAACAGAGGTAATGCAGCTGCGTTGCCGGACTTTGAGAAAAAATGGGCTCGTCTCCTGAAGTTCTATTCTACAGAAAACATTTCAGTTTAAGTTTCTAAATATGAAACTACCCGTTGCCGCGACTCCGCCCGCGTAAAAAATAAAATATGGCCTATATAAGTGTTAGATAATATAGCATTCTACTGGTAAAATAATTTTCAAAATCGGTCCAGTAGTTTCGAGTTTATTCATTGCAAATAAAAATACAAATATTTTCTCTTTAATTATAGTTAAATTGTAAGTACAAAGGTAGAACAATAGTTAGTCAATGAAAACAGTTTTCAACGCCCGGTTGGACATGATTGTCTATTTGACTATATGGTAGACATCTTAGAGTATTTTAGTAAATAAATAAATAAAAAAACTATATTTTTCTAAGCTAAGTCACGGAGCAAATGGCAATTGTAAATGAGTTATAATATTCATCACGAACTTTCGTCGTTATGGGTAAATCATTGCGTAAACCCGCCCAAATTACAATCAACCTAGGGTTATATTTAACATAGTTTCTACCCCCATTGCTATCTTATTGTTAAAGTTGCTTTGTTTTGTCACTTTCTGCCTTAATAATTATTGCCAAAGCTAGAAAGTGACAGAACAAAGCCATATAAACGATTGGAAGTAATATAGTTTAAGGCACAAATGGAACAGCAGCGCTATTTTTTCACACATTCAATCCATTTGGGCTAGTTCTAGTGGAACTCTCAACATCCCTCTCTAAGTAGTTAATGGAAGAGATCGCACCGACAAGCCAGAGAACAAGTTATGCTATAGATAAATCAGATCAACGGTGTTGTGCATACAATACGCAGTTTTGTTTGCGTGGCAGTACAGCGCGAGTTCATGTCCACCCTGAGGAATGCGGTAGTCACGTCAACACGACCAGGACCGTAATAGAGCTTCGGCCCCCGATGGACATGAAGTCGCGTGCGTACGCGCGTACTGTAGTTGCCCGAGCAACATACCAATCAAGACTGTAAATACAACGAACGCAAACCAGCGGTTTTCAAAAAAAAACATAGTTTAAGATTAAATAAGAAACGGTAACTAGTCAGTTGCTTCACGAAACATACATATTAGTCATACATTTATATACTGCTCTCATACGAAAATAGGCGCTATCTCAAATTTAATAAACAAAGCAGATTCAATCCTCACCCTTTAGTGATATGGTCGCACTTGCTACAAGATTTTTTCCCCAGATACTACAATATCTTATAGCAGTATCGTTATTTTCGTGACGCAACGGGCTAATATTACAGTTTCTTAATTTTAGTCCTTATATATGTACTTTTAAAAAAAAACCGCCCACACAACGTCGCGCTTACTTTAAAAGGTACAGTGTAGTCTTTCTACAATCATTGTTGTTCGTATCTTCACAGACGCACTAAGTAACCTAACTAAATTCAACCTCATCGCTCGATGGCTCGTTTATCTTAACATTACTTTAGGCCACAATTAATATTTTAACTTCGAATACTATAATTAGTGAGATGAAATAAAATCAGGACTTTATCCATGGATTCTAAATAAATCTATAATCCACGCTTATTCTATTGCCACCAACTTGACAGATAGTGATGCGCTACCGAGAAATTACGCACTTACGATCATTCTCATCGTGAAAAATCCCGTAAATTACCGAAAGTAGTCGAGAAACTTAGACTACTTTCTCAATAATTACCGTTACGGACAACATTACCGACAAGTTACCCTAAAATGATCTGTTCTCGTAATTTACGGTAACGGTACATCACTATTAACACATCAAAAACCACCCTAAATCGCACTGCGTAAAAAAACTTGACCATTTTTACCAATTCACAGATAATTCGGTGGCTGTCATCTTACAACTTACTTGTCATTGGGAAATCGTCGAATAGATTGCTATAAAAACCTACATGACTATAACAAACAGAATATTTTGCATGTGCCTGAGTGCAGGTAGATTAAATCACTGGTCTGACGAGGCGTCTCACAACACTCCGATTCGTTGTCACCGCACTTGATTGTCTAGATATACAACATGACATTTTTATCGACCTATCTTGGGAATAAATAAAAAGCAATACGAAAAAGAAAACAAAATTATTTACCTATCCAGTGAAAAAAAAAAGTACTGTAAACAGTGTGCATCATCATCATCATATCAGCCTGTTGCAGTCCACTGCTGGACATAGGCCTCCCCCAAGGAGCGCCACCGCGCACGATCTCCCATGAAAAGTTTCATGTGCATGAAACTACGCAATAATAGACTAATTTTTAAACGTGTTTGACAATATTTTTTTGGAAACTATTTTATACTAAAACGTTTTTATAGAAAAAAAGAGAACGTTTCCATACAAATATTTTATGACAAGTTTAAAAATGTGTCCATTTTGTTACCTAAATATATTTAAAATACTTTGCGTAGCTTTTTGTTCACCTCTTTTAAAATGGAAAGGTAAATAATTTATTTTTTTGAAAACTGCTTATAACACTAACATTAAACAATAACGGATCTTTCCAACATTATATCTATAGGTGTTAACTATTACATTCTTAACTCTCTAGTTCAGAACAAGACAATAAAAACGTCATGTTGTATTGTATGGAGTTAACTGTCTCAGTCAAATGTATTGAACTTCATTTAATTTTGACATCAGCACCTGTCTCTAGTAACATCAATATATCCTCTTTAACGAGGGACATAAGTGAAAATTACGAAAGGCAAAACTTGTATGAAATGCGGCGTCTGATTGGACCGAAATTAGACGTTAGAAATATAATCGGCAGAAGACTCACAAACATAGATAATGCTAATATTGCTAATAGATACATAAAATACAAGCTTTGCTTCTCTATAAATTTCTTCTACCATTTCAACACAACGCTATTCGGTTGTCGGATTGTCTAAAACGCTTTGTCGCGTCGCAACACTTGTCTACATAAAGCTATGGTTAAAATCTATTTACCGCGGTATCACACCTCGTTCTGTGTTTATCTACAAATTGCTCTACACTTGGCTCAGTAAGGCGAGTCGCTCACGGGAGCGTGCCATGATCAGGATAGATTTCATCGCACGACGGCGTACGAGCCGTGTAAATGCGGCCGTAGCGTTCCGATATATGTTTGGAGCCGTCGTGCCATGACTTCCACGTGACGCTGCGACGCCAAGTGCTGGCCCGGATCTGTCAGCTGCCTAACTCCTTGTGATGAAGATAGCTCTTTGCATTAACAACGTGCGCTCACTTAAATTATAACACAGATTTAACCTCTAATAATGGCTAATGCGAATCGGTATCGAAACATCTCTAACCGTTACTGAACGCTACGCTAACGACACTAGACACCTAAGGCGGGCTGCGGGCCCCTATACACGCTAAAAAAGTAAAACAAATAATAAAAACAACTATAATTTACTTAAACATTATGCGTACAAAAATCCTAGCCATCGTTCTCTAACCGCGTCGTCGAAAACGACGTTAAATAAATATATCGATGACATACATAAACATTATACATACATAAAAAAAATATACCATTATACATACATATGTACCGAGTAGGTTCCCTACTTCCTATCTTAATTCATCTCCTATGTACAATATTTACAGAGGGAAATAAAAACAATTTGTACTTGCAGAAAAACCGTGAAAATAAACACAGAAGGGAAACTGAAATATACAATTAGCGCTCGGGCGCTTCGCGCGAGATATAAAATTTATATTACTTAGTATGTACAGCGGCGGCCGGCGCCGCCGGGCTCGCCTACCGGTCGCACCGCGCGCTCGCGCCCTCTGCAACCAACACAACCACTTCACGTTCTTGCTCACGCCATACAGTCAGCATGACTACAAAATCTAAATTCTTATTATATAAAATATCACTAGTTTTTTTTTATACAGGATGGATGGTCAGGTTAGTAAATGTTAAGATGGAGATAATCTTGACTTGTACTAAAATTCCTATAATTTTAGCTCGTACAACTAACAGATTTCATTATCACTCCTCATTTATTTTGTATACCAAAGATTCAATAAGATCCTATAAGCCAAATGGTGGTATCTCAGACAAAACTCCTGTAGCAAGTATGACCTTATTATTAACGGGTGAGGATTGAATCTGCTTGGTTTATTGAATTAGGCATACTGACCATTGGCGTATGAGGGTACTACATAAAAATGTATGATTAATTTTTGCTACTCGCATGACTAAAGTTACCCTCTATTATACAGGGTGGAAAGATAAGTCGGGCCCTGGAGGGACACTACCTTAAATCTTTAAGTTGGCTCATTTTACATAAAGGAGACATTTCTTTATTTTTAAAAAGAAACAAAACTGATTTCTTGACTCTCCCGGGAATTGAACCAGCTAAATAGTAAAAAAATTAAAACTAGCTATTTTATTCTTCTAAACTACTTATAGGTTTATTGTTCGGGATTAAATGTCTCTAATATACACTTCTTAGAAATAAAAACTGAAATTTAACTTTAATCATAGCGAGTGTTTATTTTTAGCCAGTTCGATCCCTGGGAGAAAAAAGTTTTTTTTTTAAATTTTACAATGCAGTCTTTCTTCTTTTTTAAAATAAAGGAATGTCTCCTTTAAGTCAAATGAGCCAACTTAAGGTTTAAGGTAGTTATCACGGTAACTAGTCATGCGAGTAGCGAAAATTAATCATACATTTTTATGTAGTACCCTCATATGCGAATGGTCAGTATGCCTAATTCAATAAACTAAGCAGATTCAATCCTCACCCGTTAATAATAGGGTCGTACTTGCTACAGGAGTTTTGTCTGACATACCACCATTTGTCTTATAGGATCTTATTGTATCTTTGGTATATAAAAGAAATGGGGAGTGATAATGAAGGTGGAATTATCAAAAGTTTATGAAATAAAAACGAGCTAAAATTATAGGAATTTTAGTACAAGCCAAGATCTCTCCATCTTAACATTTACTAACCTGACGTCTTATCACGAGTGCTAAGCAATTAAGGCTAATTAATTAACGACAACAATTAACTAATAGTACAACATGATGACGTTATTACTTTCATACTTTTTCCAACTACCGTAGTGAACGCATGTCTTAATACACAACAACTTACTGTTTTTATTTAGTTTGTAATACTATATAGAGATAAATACGTACAAGTAGTGAATAAACGTACATTGTATTTCGTCGCGTGGTTTAGTGATCATCTTGCTTTCTCAGTCAGTTAAGTGCACATTGATAAGGTGATTGAGACAGCAGAATCCATACGACGGTATCCGACACAACACAATTTTGTATAATTATTCACTAAGGTCACCGTCAATAGAACTTACAAAAGATGTAAACAAAAATAAACCAATTTTACTTTTAAAGATCAAGTGAGCTCTTTGCAATGATTTATACACTAGATCATTATTTTCACATTAAGTTAAAGATGAAATAAAATAACTATTAATTATACGTTATTTTTAATCAAAACACGCTTGGTGAATATTTGAGGTTATGTGTCAAACAGTACTAATTGATTTACATCGTTCACAAGTTCTATTGACGGCGACCTTACATCTAGTATGCACTAAAGACATCCAAGACTTAACCTTTCGGAACCCACTGACATCTTAAGATGTCATAGCCATATTAGGTTGGTGCCCACTGGCATCTTAAGATGCTCTAATACCTGCGTTCGAATTTACACCAATAGTTTCGGAAATATGGTTTATTTCTGGATGTGTTATTATATTTTAGGTAGGGAATTTAACGACATCCTGTATTTCACTTCCTAGAATACCCACTGGCATCTCATGATGCCAACGCTTTGCGCCAATAAATGCGTGGGCTCCAGAGGGTTTGACGTTTCGCAAAGTTGGGTTCCGAAAGGTTAATTACTTTATTGCCACGTCCAGGGGCCCTAATATGGCTGCGTTTATCGCGTGACAAAGTATCGAATAAATAAGTACGAGAGTGACGGATGCTTTATCCACATACGCGATATAGACGTACTAGGCCCGTATGGAGTCCACGTACGTACACTCAGGAGCAAAAGTATCGGGTCAGAGTGCATTTTTCATACAAACGAGGCTATTTTGAAGCCTTGGTTCCTCGCCAGGGGATGCTTGTAGTGAAATCTGGTGATGGATGCCCCGAGCATCGATACAGGACTTCCAGAGTGCCTAGGACACCCAACTGATTGAATTTTCGGTTAACGCCGGAATTGTGCATGTTCAGAAAAACATCTAAAATGACAATAAAATGTAAGGAAATCCAAATGCGAACCCAAACTCTCTCGCTGTGGTGTCAACTGATTGTGCGATCAGTTAGGTGTCTTAAGAACTTTTGACCTCCTCTATTGAACCTCGGAGTACCCACCTTTAAACCTTACTCAAAATAACCCCTGGCTAGGAACCAAGGCTTCAAAATAGCCTCGTTTGTATGAACAACGCACTCTGACCCGATATTTTTGCTCCTGAGTGTATATAAGATAATTTTGGGACTAAAACAAATGTTAAAGCGGCTTATTGAAGTGTTTAATGAGTTGTGTTGGGTGGATACTGACCAGTAGCGGGCAGAGCGGGCAGAGGCAACGCGGGCAGCGCGGGCCCGTCTGCGGCCGCCTCGTCGGGCAGCGCGAGGCCGAACTCCCGCCGCAGCCGCGAGCTCAGGTTCTCTCGCTGCCGCTCCGACGCCGTCGGTTGCGCGTCGAAAACACCTGAGGAGAGATACTGTTCGCATCATGACGTTTAGGGCGAGACGGTATGAACATGAAGAGAAGTGGAGATTTTATTATTACATTTGCATTTTTGTTGAATATTATTGGTACCAGCACCGTGGGGCTGTGTGCTTCCAACGGTTAGGGGTTAGGGGTGTTACCCTTGTACCTTTTTTATACTTTTTGACTATAATATTACTTAAAAGAGACTGACTTTACAATAGTAACTGGCAAGCCTTAACTAATACAAATATTAGTCAAAACTTTCTGATCTAAAAAGCATTAACTAGAACCAATTACAGTAATGCTACAAAAAATTTACGACCGTTTTAGGCAAAACATAGATTGACATATCGACAGTTTTTGCACATATCGATAGCCAGATCGAATTAATCTTAATAACAATTAAACATGTGGATTTTGATCTTATATTGAACAAGAATTGCATAATGCTAACATGAATAGCATCTACAACCTGTTTGTTATGACATCGCAAGACGCTTGGCCGTGCGGCAACAGTCTCACAAAACTTAACAATAACATCTCCACCCCTCGATATAATGTTAACTACCTGTTAGTGCTCCGCTGTCCGAGGGTGCGACTATTGGAAAGAAATTCAGATTTAATAAGAACACTTTGAACTACATGCATAGGTTAATGTTACACAAGTTGGCAAATTGACGTATTCCTTTTGACAAAGAAAACTATAAGAGATAATTTGGGAGGTTTCAAAAACTAGACTGTTTTTTCAGATTTAAAATATACGAAAATGTCCTATGTTACCAAAATATGTAATTAATAATTATTTACATATTTTGGTAACATAGGTTTAAATTTTGGTAACAAAACCCTTTTTGTAAAAAACTTCCCATTTGCAGCAAAGAAGTTGTCCATCGTCATGCATTGTCCGAAAATTAGTTGTGTAGATTTTTCGGTAAATTTTCATGAACTGATTTTATTTACTACATCATCATTAGCAATACTTTCCGTTACCCATGTTTTAATAAAATAAGTTTTAAACACGACCTCTTTTACTGCAAATAAAAAAGGCTGCTAAAAGTAATACGTCTACTTACCAATAAGGAATATTCATGTTTTTTACAACTTTAATAAAAGCTAATTCATGTCACAAACAGGTAAGAAAAATCATTTTTTGAATAGCTATAAAAATATCCAAGATAAGCCAACACACATTTGTTCCTATCTCTTTCTAGCAAAAGAGAATTTTACGTGGAGTTTATACGGCCGACCTGGTACAATGACGTCACAGTTTAAAATGCTTGTATCATCCGTACTTTTTGACAGATTCTAATTTTTATTTCACTTTTGGTGATCTCTTTTACGGTATTTTCATATTTTGTTAAGAAAAGCGATTGAAAAAAAACCATGCATATTGCCTATTCCCTATAGGTATCAGGTGAATTGTTTCATCCTATGCCAAAATAATGAAAGGACGTAAACGCTACATATTAACGTGTATAGAAACTGAACGTGTCCGTTTCTACGCAGTTATCGATGATCTCACTTCACAGACGCGCGGATCACACTTGCGGAGCATAGTACGTGCCTAGAACTTGCATTTTGCACTCAGTATGTAAATTGCAGGGCGCACCGCGACGGCGATTGAACTACCAGTCGATTCGGCGCCCTAGCTGTTAAGAGTTCATGTAGAGTCGACGACCTGCCATCCAAGGCTATTGGCAAATAAAAGTATTATACTACGTTTGTGATCGAAGCGATTTTTACTAGGATATTATCAAAACGATGAGCGTAATCGATGATAAATCTAGATTCGATTGTTATTCAAGTTTCATTAGTCGATATATTATCGTACTAGAGAGAAACAGCGACTTATCTGACCTGTAGAATTAGTTTTCCGCGACTCCCCGTACCTTCTTGGTTGGTGTAGAATTTCCCAAAATACTTTTTGTAAAACTAACACCTAGTCAGCACTTCATCAAGCTCGACAAAGAGCAGACTGAAGTGTTCTATCTAACACTAGTCACGAGCAAACGACCAAGAGGAAGAGTATTCAAGTAATATTCCATAATTGCTTCAAAATTTTAAGACCCTGGGTTCGATGTTAGTCAGTCAAGGATTTTTTGGGTAAGTACACTACAAAATTGCAAGTCCGAATTTTCATAATTCCGAATGCATTGTTTTAATAGAAGATTTGATTGTTTGTGTCAACCTATCCCACATATAGCATTAAAATTATGAATTTAATCTAAAATAGTTCTATCATAACATAGCTTTCACAAAATTTTAAATATTTACAAATGAATATTCGAGAAAAAACTTAATTTTAAAGTGTTTCCAGAATTTTCATTAGCAGCTAGACGATTTATGGACGCTGAGAGGATGTTTACCTCTTTCAAAAGCATACAGCGTTTATTAATAATCATAACTCACAAGTCATAACTAAGATGTTGCGTCTACTTCGGTAAATTGAAACGTTTCGTATTGAACTCGAATTGGGTCAGGCGAAGCACCGTTCGTTGACATTTACATGTCTTGTTAAAATCAATATTTCCAGCACTATCTCTGCTAAACTGAGGACGTCAGTAATGAAATCGGTTCAAACGTTGTTCATTAACGCTTATTTTATTACGGAAATACTGGAATCCGAAAACTAAACATTTAGTATTTTTTCTTTTATCTTTACCCAAAATTTCGGATCTGGCGTTTTGAGATATTTATTAAAAAAGTAGTTTGGTATTTTAAAACTCTGGTATTTTGGCGGTTCACTAGGTACTGAATTTCTTTTTTACCTAGTGCCTTAAGGTAAGTACATTTAAACAAAAACTTGTCAAATAAATAAATAGTGCTAGCTGTTTTTAATTTTGCTACTTTAAGGGTCAATTTGAAAATATTTACTTATATAAAAGTATTTTTTTAGATACATAATCAACACGTAGTTAAATGTAAAAGGTTAAGTAAACAATTACATGTCTGTAATTTGTTTATAAAACTAGTCGCACATAGTTCTTGCGAGTCACAAAGCTCAACTACGCAGCAGCGTTGTATTTAAATCTATATTTCAAGGTCCTTAGAGGCACGGTACAGATGTAGTGCAAAATGATTTTCCTTCGGGAAAACTCGGATCTCAATCGGAATACGATGGCACCCGAACTGTCAATCAATGATTATATTAAATGAGTGACGTTTTCATGTCCATTAAAATGGAACTTTATTGTTTAGTGTCAAATGACAAAGTGACAAATGACAGCATATGGCACTGTATAATATAGAGATGTTACAACCACCTTCAATAACTTAGAAAATACTCAGTTTTATTGCCATTAGTAAACAAAACATTATCTTCACATTAAAACATAAAGTACAACAAAATAAAGCTTATTGGGAAATATTTACAAGAATAAAACTCAATACCTGCCTACTTAAAAACAGCATCTACTAACGGGGCTAGTATGAAAAAAAAAAGTCATTAGCGTCCCTCTCGCACCTAAGTAAATAACCCGCGTGTGAGAGGGATGCAAACGACATGAAGACTTTCATACTAGGCCAGCTATGATGCTTATAGGTACAGTCACCGTCATAAATAAGTGATGATTTCTATACCTTGTCGCTTTTAATCGTTGGACAATTTCGTATGACATTTCAAACTGACGTTAAAGTGACTAGGTTCATAAATGATAACTTATTTTATGCCAGTGACTGTACTTAACATTAATATTTTACCTACTGCATATTTGAGTCGATATTTTCAACATTTTCTATTTCACAATCTGAGTAACCGTCATCGATCATATCATAGTCAGATTCGTCAGTGCTTTCATTTACGTTAATTACAATCCTATCGATGTGATCATCCATCGAGTGTTCCTGTGACCGATATTCATTTTCACATTTCATGGCATGATCACAAACTTTCTTCCATTCATCCGGGCCAATCATATTTATTTTTTCTTCAATGAATTTTTTTACTGTACCCATATTCATGTCTATGTTCCTTTTTGATACGTAACCTTTTATCTGTGACCATATATTTTCTATAGGGTTGAAGTCGGGATGGTATGGCGGTAACCTTAACACTTCGTGCCCATGTTGATGTAAAATTTTGTCAATGGAATATTCTACAAAGTCTTCTTTATGTCGACAAATAATTTCGTATAGTTGTATTTTAGGAAATGATGAATCATGGGGAATATTGTGTTTTTGTAACCAGTTTGTCATAAGCGGCTTTGCGGTATTAGAGTTGGGCGGGCGTTCCACGTATTTATTGTGATAAGCAGCATTGTCTACTACTAATACAGAATTTGGAGACAAGTTAGGAATAAGTTGATTCTGTAACCATTTTTCATAATTGACATTATTCATGGCATCGTGATAATCACCGGTCTTATCAGTAGACTTGTACATAAGTAGAGCACCCGGTACAAATCCTTTGGCACTACCTGCATGTATTATAATAAGGCGTTGACCTTTTGAGATTAACTGTTTCACTTCTTTATCCGTAGAATCAATCCAGCACTTCCCTGTTAAATGGGATGTATGAACATAAGTTTCGTCCGTATACACAATATCCCTGCCTTCAGATCTGTACTTCCTTATTAAGTCCAGGTACTTTACTCTTTTAAGTCTAACGTCACCTTTTTCCATCAGCATTTTTCTATTGTTAGTAATTTTCTTGAATAGAAAACCCATTTGGCGTAGTATCTTTCTTAGTGTAAAAACACAGCCATTGAAATTCATTGTTTCTATTAATTTGGACTTTAGTGCTCTTATTGTAGGAACTTGTTTATAAATCAGATGAAAGTTATAAACCATTCGTCGTATCACTGCGTAATCAAAATCATCAAGATCTAGATATAATTTCTTGCGTGGTCTTCCCAGCTTAATATTGTTTGTGATGGCATCTTAATTTTTTCTATATTCTTCTTCCTGGTTCAAAAATTTTCTTATTGTAGGTTTAGATATGCCTGTTGCGTCCAAAATTCGCTGTTGAACTTTGCCAAATTACTCTGAGTTATTGCTATTTTTGAATTTGCTATTTTCTGATAAGAAATACAGGTATATATTAAATATAATTCCTTGGACTGGATTTTTTAACCGATTTCTAGGTTTCGGCATGGTAATACAACCAATACAACCTTTTTATAAGTAAACTGTAAATATAATCAAAACTATAGCGAATATTTGAATTGCGTGTTAGCCACTCTATATATATATTCGTCTGCTGATGCGACTTACCCCTACGGCTGTAAGATGGGTACTGAAGCTAATTGAGAGAGCACGATAAATACGAACTTTTCCGATAAAGGACGAAGGAAAATCATTTTGCACTACATCTGTACAAGCATGTGGTGTGTTTGGTTAGTTTTGGCACAGGACCGCGGCCCGCGGCGGCTGACCGCAGCGGCACGTCTGGAGTTCAAGGTTGCAGCGGCGTACTGTGACAAACCAATAATAAAGACTACAAATATCTCGCGTGAACTGGTTCCGGCGCGGCGCGCGGCTGCACGGCGCGTCGCGCACCGCGCCCTGCGCGCTTCGAGACCCGTATTATTATTTCGCTAACTCCAAT
>OZ014441.1:16758817-16791568 GCA_963966035.1 Acleris laterana | reverse complement strand
AGTCCTTCGTAGCGATGAGTATTTTTCCGCCGGCGTGCGGAACCGTCGTGCACAAATGGGCCGTGATCGCGGAAGACATGGTAGACGTGCCGCTGAGCTTGTTGCTGTATTTCATGATCTTCGCTCTGAGCTCCGGGCTGTAGTGGTTAGTGACCGCCTGCTCGAAAGAGTCGCCCCAATGAGGCTGGGTCGACACGCTCGAGTTGTACTTGTTTCTGTTCATCATCATCTCCTTCTTGCGTTTGACCCTCTTCTCGGTGAGTTTTCTCTTGGTGCCCTTCCTCGCGACTTCGGTTTTCTTGGGTCGCTTGGGGCCGCGCTTGGGCAGCGCGAGCGGGACGGGCGGGGCGGGCGGGACGGACGGGACGGGCGCGGGCGCGGGGCTGTAGGTGGTGACGCAGGCGCCGCTCGTGTCCGTGTACGTGGTCACGGTCAGCAGCCGCCGCCGCCGCGGCGCCGAGGGCGCGTCGCCCGAGTCCGTGTCCTCGCCCAGCGCGATCAGCTCCTCGCGCTTGCGCAGCTGGATGGCGCGGGCGTGCCGCGCGTCCACGGCGCGCGGCTGGCACAGCTCGCACTGGTACGCGTCGGGGATGTTGCCGCGGTCGATGCCCATGCAGTCGACGTGCTGCCACTCGCCGCAGCGGTCGCAGCAGATCATGTACCCGTCGTCGTGTGTGAAGTCGCAGATGCAGCGGGTCTTGCCCTCCTCCTCGCCCTCGGGCGCGGTCTCGGTGTCGCTGCCGCCGGGCGCGCGCGACTCTGACACCGACGAGATCACCGACGCGGCGTCGTCGTCCTGGGGGGGCGCCGGCGCCGGCTTGTACGCCAGCGAGCTCATACTCATGGTCATAGGGATCGCTTGCGCCGGCAGCGAAGGTCCCGTCGGAAGGGCCAGAGGCAGCTCGTACGTAGCCGTGGACATGATGACGGGCGAGATCCTCTTGAGCGGACTCATGGGCGGCGGCGCGGGCGGCGGGGACACGATCACGGGCGGCGGCGGAGGCGCGGGCGGCGAGGGCTGCTTCTGCGCGGGCAGCGAGTACGTGTGGTCGAGCATCACGAGCGCTAGCTCCTGGAAAGAGTATCGCTGTAGCTCTTCTGACAGATTGGGACGTTCCTCCATTCCGATTATATCGTCTGCCGTTAGTAACGTCGACTTGTCGCCGCTAAAACAAAAGAAAGATTTAAAAAAAATGTACTTTTTGAATAAGTGATTTTAAATCAGTATTATTTTAATTCGAATACTTACAACACTATTCTCTTTTGATTAATAGGTTTCTCTATCGGTTCATCCGCGCTGAGCACAGGAGTTGAGCAGGTAGACGAGCATTGCTGCGGAGTATTAGTAGGCGGATGCAGCACGATCTTCGGTTGTGCTAGCGAGTGTAGAATTTGAGCAGTCAATTGTTGGTTTGCTGACACTTGTGAGACCGTAGAGAGCTGATTGTCTGTAGGCGCGTAGGTTTGGACGTAGCGTAAGTTAGGTGTGGCACCAGATTGCACATAATGTGGTCCTCGAGGCATACTGGTGCTGATAGGTGCCGTAGATATGAGTACAGGCCCGCAAGGAGACTGTAGCACGAGCCTTTCTCCTTTACTGGGAAGCTTCTGAATCTGTTGGTGGCTCTTATGTGTCGGGCTGCCCACTTTCTGTATGATCTTAGAAGTATTCGAGTCCACAACACCATATATTGGCTGCTGACTTTTATAAGTAGCCACACTGGCTACGGGCCAAGCTTTACCCTCAGATTTATGGGTCGCGCCTGCCTGCTGTATTATCTTAATAGCTCTTGATTGATTCTTCTGCCCAGCCAGCTGGTTAGAATTTTTAGATTGCTTGAGTGCATTTACAGATTTTCTGCCTGAATGGACAGACATCTTATTTGGGCCAGAGACAACCCGGGACAGTATATGGCACTGCGTGTTGCCAGAGGATGCAGCGACTACTGCATTCAAGTTAGCACCATTATTTACTTTGCTTAGAGATTTCATATTAGTACTCTTTGTAAATGTGTGACTGTAGGACACATTCTTGATGGGGCTGCTGATACCAGCAGGCGCTAGAGAGGAGCATCCAATCAGAGACTGGCTTTTAGGCGGTTTACTGCACAACACAGAATTGTTTAAATGTTTTTGTGACATCACATTGGCACTCAACTTATACACATGGTTCTGTGTACCATACACTGGTGTTGCAATATCTTTACCTTGGGTAATATATTGCTGGGAATAACTTGTGTTCTTAGGAAGAGATATATTGCTCAATATCTGAACCTTAGATGTTTTGGGCCGACTAATATAGCTAGTCTCTGTGACTATATTAGATCTTCTTCCTGCTTGATTTGTGTCATTAACATAACTTTCACTGGTTATGATGATCTGTGACACACCAGCTTGTGATCTGTCATCATCATTTTTGTTATCTGAGGTGGCAGCACTGGTTGTAAGGATTGTGGGCAGCCATAGAGTTTGATTACCAACTTCTTGTGAGACATTTTGTATTGTTGTTATATTGCTAACAGTAGCATCTACATTTATAGTGAAGTTTTGTGGTAACTTCGTGACACTCTGAACTATTGCTGCGTTAAGTGGAGCTTGGATGAGAGTTGCAGTTGCGTTCTCATAGTTGCCATCACCAGAGTCATCTGCTTCTTGTATAATGGGGTAAGCAATACGTCCAACATTGTCCAGACCCTCATCAATTCTAACGATTCCAGAAAGGGTCTCTACAGACATCTCAGTATCACGTCTCTTCTCAGTAATGTGATACTCTACTTCATTATCTATGTTACTGCGCGCAGACTGGATAATACTCTCAGGATTCGTTGAATCTGGTTCAGGGTCACCATCAGACGGGGAAAGGGGCACAGCCCTCAAAACAGGAGTTCTAATGCTTGAAACATTCATATTATCTGCTAATTTATGTTCCAATACATGTTCATACACATTTTCACTGGAGGTGGCCGGCCCGTAATCCTGCAACAAGTACACCAAAAATTAGCAGCTTTTAGCGTCTGACATATGATACCAAAATGTTCACTTGTCCTAATAACGTTTCTAGCACATTGCTATATTTATGTGAAAATAAAAATGTTTTATACACAGAATATGTTATTAATAACTGCTCGTACTAGCAAATTTAATTTTAATATATATAACTTCAGTGTAAATTAGGATGACATTCACATGCCATAACCCAACAAAAGCAGTGACAAAACTGTGGACCTGTTTACAATGTCAATCATCCTTACACTACACTTACCAAATATTAATACAACAAATGATATCACTAATCAGAATAAGAGGATATTAAAAATGCACCTTACTTCTCAAATCTTTATTGAACACAACTAAAACATAAAACCAACTGGGCACAGCAAACAATCTACATTTTTTTCACTGACAATGACCACTACTACTGGCAAACAAATTAGATATCTACACATCTTATGTAATTACTGTTTTTGTATTTCAGTATAAATGGTCCACATTGAGAGGAGAACACCGAGATAATAGAAAGCAGCTTGCTAGACTAATAAACTTATAACCATGAAGGAACATGCCAATAAGAATTTCGTGGTTAGGTTATGAGTTAGGTAAAGAGCACTTGTAGGGCAGTGGTGTGATGCGGCAAGGCCGAAGGTGTAGGGACTTACTTGCCGGGCAGCAGGATCATAGTCTGGAGAAGCTGACATGCTGTAAATATTATCATCTTGGGTCAAGCCCGAGATGACGCCGAGGAGACCACTGCGGCCTCCGACCTTATTTCATGTGACTGCAATCGAAAATTGACTCTTTACCCACAAATCTTCACAGTTCACACGACAACACGCGATGCACATCGTTATATTCTTGCTCAAATATTTTTAGTCTACAAATAGGATAATGTGACAGTCGAGGTCATTGTTCCAAAAATTGATCAAAGTCGGTTTATTTCTTGTCCTACGAGAAAATATAAAGGATGAATACAAAATAAAGCAAAGAAAATGCAAGAGTACAAGTAAAAATGGTTAAAATAGGTAGATAGGTTAATCCACTGCCGCCATTATTGTGGCACGAAAACTGAAATGTCTCACTGATAAACATCAAAAGACGTAAACACTAACCTAATATCGATAAAAGTAAGAGTAATAAACGACTATAACGTTTAATTGGATAGAAATAAAGCATTACTGTAAGTTCTAAACCTAAATAGAAACAAAGGGCCTACAAATATAAGTACATACGTAAATGAGGTTCGTATATTTATATCAACTCTGTACGACACAATAATGACTCAAACCCCTAAAAATCCCATACATATCCCATTAAATAAGGTAATAACATATAATTTACAACACCAGAGCAAGTATTCCAAAGATATGAACTTAGAAATCCAGATGTAAACACTTATATAGAAAATACTCAATATAATTGGTACAAACCTGCGCGGTAACGTAACAATAACTTCTATAACGTAGTGAAACAATTTCCGTCAAATAACTGCATAGCACTAGGGAAATTGGCCTTAAAGTCCGAAACTACGACCAAAACATTCACGAGAGTTGAAGATGGCGGCCATTGCATTTTCTTGATGCAAAACAACGGGGTTTCACGAAACATGTCGAGCTTCTTAGTACTTCCGGTTCAACAAAATCTTTTTATTTCCAAACTTGATTAAATTGCTCAATTAATTAAATTTATATGCAATATGTAAATAATAATAAAAATCTTTAATATTCATTTAAATTTTCTAACAAAATAATGTAAATATACTGAAAACTACTAAAAAGGGATCTTGTTTATGACAATATTATTCTGGAAGAAGTCCATAGTAGTGCTACTTTATGCTTTCAGTCTATGGTAACTAGTATAGGCATAGACTACGGTATATTTCTTTTTTTTCTATGTACATGGATGCATTCTGTGATAAACAGGATTAGGCTGCGTTCACTATCAGGTAAACAGGCGTCGGTTTTCTATTTTTGCATCAAAAATAAAATTAGGCTTATTATACATTTTAAAGCATAACAGAGGCCCTACTTTGAAAAAAGAAGTTCTTAAATAGCTTTTTCTTAAATTGGGTCGCCTTACTTATGATTTAAGCAGGCTATTCAATGACCGATTTTCCAGGAACTAGGAAAGGAAAGTGTGTGATCTCGTGATAAGTCTAAAGCGTACTTTTCACGGTACGTTTCGTTTGATGCCGCATTAGCGGTCAATCTAATTTCAACAAGGAACCCCCTTGTAAGCAGTAGCTTTTACACCGATTACTACTTAAGCTAGATTCATTTATGAGGCATTGCATGCGATTTGTAGTTACTTATAAATCAGCGAATTTTATCGCGATTTTTGCCTGCCTGGAATATCGCGTCCAATTAAAAACCATTTCGAATAAAATAGACTTTCGGAATCAATCTCTAAGATTTTAAAAATATGTTAAAATGTATTAGAGTCGGTCTAATGAAAGCTAAACCTGCAAAAAAGCAAAATATTCATATTGTATTACCGATCAAATTGGAACAAACGATTTTGATACTTTTCTAATTTTGTTTATTTTGGTGGGCACTAAGGGCGAGAAAACGGGAACTTTTTTTCATAACACTTAGGCCCGTAATAATAAACTATACTCAAATCTACTAATACCGCTGTCAAGAGTCCGTTTTTCCATATTAAGACAACCCACGGTATCATATTTAAGTACAGTTTATTAATAGAAGCCCAAGAGGCTTACTTATACGTATAGTCAGCATCAAATAGATACTGACACTGAAAGTAAAGTCGCCAAATAGTTAGGTACACAATATTATTCCAACTGTCATAAAGTAAAGACGTGTACCGAACTATTTGGGGACTGGGTGTCACTATCTATTTGATGCTTTGAAACTATCTATGAAAAAAATGCAGACCACCATAAGCATGCTTTCTCATTTGTGAGATGTCGTAGTAAATAAAATCATCAATAAAAAGTCATTAAGTAAAAATATTTGATTTAATATTTATTTATAAACTGACTGATTGTTATAATTTCATAATTTTGTACATAATTCACACTTAATTTCAGTCAGAATCAGAAGCAGAATCAGAATATTTTTTATTCAAGTACGTTTACATAATAAACTCTCCATGGTTTACTTTTCCATCTTTATTTTTTCTTTTCACCGATTAATTTTGTTATGGATAAGAAATACCAATTTAAAAGGATAGGTTGGACGGAAAAAGGTATACTTATATGAAACTTTGGATTGAAGATGAAATTCAATAATAAGTATCAAAATAAACATGTCGTACTAACCTATGTATTCGGTCACCGCATCTAAATTTTATTTTTGTTTAAATAACGCTTCTTTTTCCTCTTGTTTTTGTTTCCATTTACTTGTCACTGTAAAAACAATCTGCCGCACACGGCTTTTGATCGTTTTACCCATTTTTAAGCCGTAAATTTCCAAAATAACTCTTCAACTTGTTTGTCAATGTCAAAATGACATTTTAATAGTGTTGCACCTCAAATAATAGCTGGGTTCAGCTTTCATTGGACAGACTCTAGTTTGCTAGTACATACTACATATCGTCCAATACCCTAACTCTAAACTCGCGGACAAACCAGGGCAAAATTTTAGCGATTAATAGCAATAACTTGAGCCAAGCTACCCGAACGTACCCTTTATACATCGATGGTTGGACTATGTACTGTTGGACGATACTATTGAGGTTTCCCTAAGGTTAGAAAAAAAGTTCGGATTTTGAGTGTTGGATAATCGTGCAGTGGAGGTCCTGTTTAAAGTTCGCTGAAAATCGCTATAAGTTTGCCGCGGTTATGCCGCGCATTAACGATCCTTGTTTTTAATCCGTATCTTGTCAGGGATCCCTAACTTCTTTATGAAATCACTGCGAAGTACTGCGAGTGTGGAGTCATAGTTTAGATCACGCCGCGAAGAATCGTCAACTTCTTGGAATCGCACCCATTCGTTGGCTTTTTATGAGGTAGGGAGATAACGCTGCGGCCACATCTGTGAGATTGTATAATATTTGTGTTATTCTTTTCATATCTTTATGTTAAGAAGACGAACATGAATCTTAGCTCAAGTCCGAAGATGTGGGCTGGTGGTAGCGTTTCGCTAGCAAATCGCAAATCGCATAGATAAATTACCATATCCGGATCGGAATAAGTAGCTTTTGCAACATGACAACACTTCTGTCTGTCATTGTCAAGTACAGATTTCTTGGCGGGAACTCTAAAAAAGGCGGTCAAGTAAAATTACCAATTTCTAATTGTATGATTTTTTATTGTTGAAAGTGCAATAAAATAGTAAAAACACTACTAGGAGGACATTAAAAATGGATGGAAACGAGGGGGGCGGGGATAACCCGCCCAACTCCAATAACAATAAGCGTCCTCGGCTCGTACCCGGGGACGGCGGCAACAACGGCGGCGGCGATAGTAGCGGCGGCGGTGAGCAACATAACGAGTATTTACCGTATTACAAACCGAATTATAAGAGACAATATCCTGAAAATTCAACTAAATCTGAATTTAAAGTGTTCGTGGAACACCAAAACTATAAAGACAGACTGGGTAATAAAAGTCCCATATATCTTAATCACATATTTACCACGGACGTTAAAGGTGTGATGGCTATTCAAAGGCTTAACGCAAACAAAATTGCAGTATTGTTTAAACAATATAACACGGCTAATAACTTTTTGAACAACTCTGCATTTTTGGAAAAGTATAGCATGAAAGCATATATACCAGCAACACAGATAGAAAAAACCGGCATTATAAGATTTGTTCCTGCGAATATTTCAAACAAGGATTTATATACAAAACTGAGTTCCATTTATGAAATTATTTCGATACGACGCTTCACTAAGAAAGTAGGACAAGAACGAGTTCCATTACAAACAGTTAGCATAACATTCTTATCTAATGTATTACCAGACAACGTTCAGTATGATTTATTCTCATATCGAGTCTTCGAGTATATCCCACCTTTACAACAATGTTTCAAATGTTTCAAGTTTAACCATTCCGCTAGAATATGCAACGGCAAGCAAAGATGTTCAATCTGTTCAGGTGAACATATATATAAAGATTGTGACAAACCAAATGAGTTCTGCTGCGCCAACTGCAGCGGCCCACACCTGGCCATTTCCAAACTATGTCCAATTAAGATAAGTAAAATTTTAGAAAAGAAAAGTAAAATTACATATGCAAGTGTTGCACAAACTAAACATACTGAAACCGATGAATATCCTCCATTGCCGTTGCCAAAACACCAACAAACTCAACTTGTAAATAAAAAGCCTGTACAAACTGTAAATATTCCTGTAAATTCTGTAAATAAAACTGTAAATCCTGTAAATAAAAATATAAATAACAAGCCTGTTTCACAGGCCACAAACATGCATGTCCAACCAACGGACATCAAAGCCCAGATACTCTGCAATAGTGAAGTGCTAATGGCCCTAGTACAGACATTGATAGAGCTGGGTAACAACAGTGATCCTGCCCCGATCACCACAGCAGCCATTAAAACCATGTTAATAAAAAATCTGTCTCCATAATGGATTTAGGTTCCCCTAGAGCGTCACAGTTACGCATTGCGCAGTTTAACATTCAAAGTGCTAATAGTAAGAAACCCTTATTAATTAAATTTTTGCTACAGCAGAATATTGATGTATGTCTACTTAATGAAACTTGGTTTAAAGAACATCACAATTTTAGAATCCCCAATTATAATGTTCATTCTAGAATATCCAAAAATGCACACAATGGTGTAGCAATATTAATTAAACCAGATTTGAAATATAACATTTTAAACACAGCCTTTTATGAGGACATTCAAACTGTAGCTATATCTATATCTACTGAGCGTGGTAGTTTATCTGTACTCTGTGTATACTGTCCTCCTTCCAGCGGGCACTTAAGAATAAATAGACTGCGCAATATAATTCGAGACCTCCCTAAACCTATTTTTATGAGTGGAGACTTTAATGCTCACCATATTGCATTTGGTTGCTTATCAACGAAAGGTCGTGGGCAAGACTTATATGACGTTATAGATGAATGTGATTTGTGTATCTTAAATGATGGCAGTTTCACGACAGTTAACCGTCCAAGAACTAATCCTTCATCTATTGACGTCAGCTTTGCGAGTGCATGTTTAGCACCATTTTGTGAATGGTCTGTTCATGACGACTCAATGGGAAGTTATCACTATCCCACTATAACTGTAATATCCCTGTGCATTGAGAAATACCAAATCAACCCTCCCGTTGATAAATTTTTGTACAAAAGAGCCGACTGGCACAAATATAATGAACTTTCTGAGAGAGTTTTTGATGACTTAACAGTTAATGTTGAAGACCCACTTGCTTCCTATACAGAATTTTGTATTCGCCTTGATGCCCTTATGCAGTCGGTTATTCCATAGTTCACTAAACGTGGTCGCTTTACTAGCAGACCTCCAACACCTTGGTGGAATGAGATCTGTGAGCAAAGTGTAATAGCATCATATAATGCTTTAAAACTGTACAGAAGTGACTCTACTATTGATAACTACATAAATTATAAGAAGTTAGATGCTTTAAAAAAGAGAACCATTTCTGAGCAGAAGAAAGCTGGATGGAATGACTTATGTCATTCATTTAATAGAACAACCCCTATTAGTAAAATTTGGAACATGATTAAGATGTTTAAGGGTGTCAAATCTGGTATTAAATCTCACAAAGACGAGTTCATTTCTCCCTTTTTAGATAAGCTATCTGACAATAATAATTTAAAGGACACTAGTAACTTATTTTACTATTTTAACAGCAATAATAATAACCATAATTCAAAATTTTTGTTAGATCCCTTTACATGGAATGAATTCACAGCAAGTCTACAATCTAGACGTAACACTAGTCCAGGCTTAGATAATTTTCCATACATAGTTATTAAAGAGCTTCATATTTCCATTCAGCAAATATTTCTTAATATTCTTAATGCTCTATGGCATAATCAAATTATCCCTGATTCATGGAAAACACAGTGTGTTATCCCAATACTTAAGCCAGATAAAGCTCCAGAGTATGCCAGTTCTTATCGTCCCATATCTTTATCTTCATGTCTGGGTAAATTATTTGAAAACATGATTAAAGTCCGACTGGACTGGTTTGTAGAGACTAATGGTATCATCCCATATGTGCAGTATGGCTTCCGTCGAGGTCGTAGTTGTGCTGACAGTTTCATTTCTCTGATCTCAGACCTGAAAATTGCAAATAATTTAAAATCACACACTGTTTGTGTATTTCTTGATGTTCAGGGAGCTTTTGATAATGTTGATCCAGCTATCTTGGTTAACATTATGTCTGATGTAGGTATACCAGGTCAACTATGTCAGTGGATCTACAATTTTCTAAATAAAAGAACTTTATATGTTAAGCATAATAATATTTTACACGGGCCTAGAATAGCTTCAAAAGGTACAATGCAAGGTGCCACACTTTCACCATTACTATATAATTTGTACACATGTGAAATATGTAAATATGTAAATAGTAGAGATGTAAATATTTTGCAATTCGCAGATGACATAGTTTTGTACAGTAGCAATCAGAATTTACAAGTTGCCATAGACAATATGAATAGAGCCCTAAACCAGTTGAGCCAATATTATGATGGCAGATTACATCTAAAGATCAATGCTACTAAAAGCAGTTTAATGATTTTTGGTGATGATGACCCAACCTGTGATATTATGTATTGCGGAGAAGCTATTAACAGAGTTAGATCAAAGAAATTTTTAGGTGTCATTTTAGATCAGAAACTGACTTTTGAAGAACATGTTCGACATGTTTCAAAAAATGCTTTAAAAGCCATAAACATTATAAGATGTCTTGCTGGTGTGTCATGGGGTGCAGATCCAAAAATATTGTCTATATTGTACAAGGCTATAGTCAGAAGTCATTTTGATTATAGTGCTATAGCATATATGAATAGCCCACATGCAAAAAAATTAGATATCTTGCAGAATAAAGCTCTGCGAATTATATCTGGTGCTATGTGTTCAACTCCCATAAGGGCCATGGAAGTTGAGACCAAAATTATGCCACTGATCTTGAGACGTATCATTCTAGCTGAAAGATATTGTCTTAAATTATTGTACTCAAATAATACCGAAATTATTAACAAGATTTTACCTCATCGAATCCAAGTGTCTGGTCCTTTAGCAACTAGCGAGGGTCTCCTGATTGGTAACTCTCCAATGTTGTTCCATATTTTTTTGGAAACTGAAAATAATTGTAGTAAAATCAGAAAACAGCGCCCATGGCCTTGCTATTCCTCCCAGTATAAAAGTATAGTACATCCAATTAAAGTAGTTGAGTCAGTCACCAATAACTCAGATATGTTACAGTTTCTATCTGAACATGAATACTACACTATATATACAGATGGAAGTAAAGGTGAGGGTTATGTGCGCTGTGCCATTTATGATCCTCAGATTAAATTTTCTCAGAGCTTTATTTTGCAGGAAGCCTGTACTATATTTACTGCAGAGGCTTACGCAGTCTATCAGGCTCTTTTACGAATTGGCAATGTATATAACTGTAAATATTTTCTAATTGTAACTGACTCTTTAAGTTTGATTCAGGGGTTAAATAATTTAAAAATTAATTTCAAAACTAACTTCATTTTGTACATGATTAAAGAATTAATATTAAAATACAATCTTAAAGGTTTAGAAATTGATTTTATGTGGATACCTTCTCATAGGGGAATTACTGGGAATGAAATAGCAGATAAAGCTGCTAAGGAAGGTATTAATGCACTCGACGTTTCTGGTTACATGTATGTACCTATGACAGATTATTTATATTCTATTAGGTTAGCTATAGGTAGGTTATGGGAACAAATGTGGAAGAAGGATCAAGAGACGAAAGGAAGATGGTACGGTAGCATACAAGAAAGCTTACCAGTAAGGCCGTGGTATAATAATTTACGCAGAGCTAGCCGTGACTTTATCACCACCATTACTCGACTTCGTTATGGACACAATACTGCGCCATCACACCTCGCAAGACTTGGAATAATCCAAAGTAATGTATGCACTTTCTGTGGAGTTGATGAAGCAACCGTTGAGCACATCATATTCAATTGTCAAAAGTTTCTTCTTGACAGATTAGTTCTTGCAAGTGAACTTAGTGAAGTGTGTCCAAATTATAGTGATTTTTCTTCCCGCCCGCCGCCGCTTAATCAATTATTAAAAGACACTCAATCTTATAGACCAATATATAATTACATTAAAAATACAGTGCAAAAAATTTAACAGTGCTAAAAAGATACTTACAACGTGATACCAGGAAAATAAAGTTGTGGCCTAAAGGTCTTGTAACCAGGCCATAAAATCCAAAAAAAAAAAAAATTGTCAAGTACACGTTTTTAAGAGGTTATGTTTATACGGTGCTTTCTTTTCTTCCTTATTACAAAGAGTTACTAAAGCACGATGGGTGACTTTGTATTAAATAATAGTGAATCAGAAGTCGACTCAGACGATGAGGTAAGTCTTTGATTTACATTTTCCCATTTCAGGTTTCTTTTTACACTTTACAAACGTTTGCATTTTGTTTTTATTAATAGTGTTTTTATTTTAGTTACAAGAAGCATTCGCCAAAGGTTTACTGAAGCCTGGGCTTAATGAAGTTGTAGAAAGGGAACAGAAGAAGCATGTTAACAACATAGCGGATTTAAAGCTGAAACTTAAAGAATTTCAGCTGAGGTTGCCATGGGTAGAAACACTAGACTTGATCACTACAGTCGCTCCTATGGCTCCCGACGTCGCTATGCAAATGCAAGAAACCGCACAAAGAAGGAAGTATGTATTATTAACAGTCTCTGACATCCCGTGATTTTTAAGGGTAAAGTTAGCTCATATATAACACTCCTACTATCATGTTATCCCATTCCAAACACGTTTATCTCTTGGTCTATTTTGATGTGGACGTTAATACGTCTTCCATTGCATGTTACTTTATTGGCAGTAACCTAACTTTTTCATATATTCATAGTTTCTTGAACAGTTTCAAGTTAAAGCTTTACAAAGGAAAGACAACCTGCAAGTAGTTTTGTGTGCATTCATTCCTTAAAACTCTGAATTGTTTCTTTTTCTTTTTGTTTGAATTGTTCGAAAGCTATAGCTAGAGTATTTAAAACAATAATTCAATATTTAATAAAAAAATAAGTATTTAAACAAAAAATTACATTTTGCTTGTGGCATTCCAGTTTAGTCCTTAGGGTTGGCAATAGATTTGCAGTCTTATAATTGCAGTTAAGGGACTGCAAATATGGGTCTCAGATCTCACTTACTATAAATAAATATGCCTAGAGCTTAGCTCGGGATTAGGTCGATTTGTGTGAAATTGTCTCCTGATAATTATTTATTTATTACCTATAGTTCTAACCCTTGTTTTATGTTGCAGAAATATAAAGGAAAACAACAAAGGTGTGAAGGTGTATGATCCCTCGCAGGACCCAGTATTGAACGAGTTTAAGAGAGAGAACCTGATCCATAGGCAGGCCCAGGCAGCGGTGGTGGAAGGTATCAAGAAGCTGAAAGAGTTAGGGTTGCCCACCAGGAGGTTAGTTGGATTAATTGACCAACATATTAGAATGGCTCTTTGACACATTTACACATTAATGGCTTTCACTGCTTGTTAACAAGGTGTTTTTCGCCTTTGTCAACTTTTAGCCAATCACCATGAACTTATTAAAGGAGTAAGTCCATCGAAACACATGTGAGGGCAATAGTTTGCTTGAAGAGTATTTACTCTGGTGGACTAAACAGAAGCACATGGGGTTAGCGCCACGCGCTTCTGTCAAGTCCCATACTGCCTGCCCTATAAGCGAAATGGTGATATCTCAAATTCAATACCCATAGTAGATTTAATCCTTTTCCATTAGTAATTAGGTTTCACTTAGTACAGGAGTTTTATCTGAAATACTGTCGTTTGACTAGCACAAGTGGTCTGTGGCTTGTTTGTCACTCAAATCTCCCTTTCTTTACATAATTACCTGCTTACTTATAAACGTGTAATAAGCTTGGAATAGTTTATGCCATGCTTTGTCCTTATCTGTAATGGGCTATTTGACAAGGTGAAAAAAAACGTAATAATTATGTATATTCATATAAATTATGAGTTTTAAAATCGATTTAAGGTATTCTTACTTAAAAAAAATGGATCTTTTATCCAAAAAACCATGATAAAACTTGATAATTTATTATGTCTTGTCATTTTATCGAAAACGGCCGAATCCATGATGACGTCAAGGGTCGGTAAATATCACAGATTATAGGATGTCTGTATATTCTATATGACAGTTGATGTTTGTTTGTTTTTCTGGCTTTGCTATGATTAGCCAATGTCAGTTTGTTTATGTATTGACCACTGACGTCACTGATTCCTGTGCGACGCCATCTTGCCCAAGAAAGCGTTTTGGCGGCATATTTTAAAAGTTTTTATTTTTATTTCCTTTTTTTAGACGAAATACATAAAAGAATTTAAAATGACCACTTTTGGAGTACTCAATAAACACCAACAAATAATCTGAGATGGTTTTCAAAAACCTGTCAAATAGCCTATTGTAACCTTCTGCCACAAAGTGACAAAGCATGGCATAAACTATTCCAAGCTTATTCCACGTTTATAAGTGAGGGGGATAGTCTGTTACGATAGAGACGCACTGAGCGACAAGCGAGAAAATACAACTAACCGTACTGGGCAGTATAGGTAGTCATACTAGGCTGGCCCTTTTTTTTTTTTTTTTTTTATTAGCCTATTTGGGTGTCCCACTGCTGGGCAAAGGCCTCCCCTCTTTTCCGCCATTCATCCCGATTGAGTGCATGCTCCCGCCATTTGCTTTGAAACGCGTCTAAGTCGTCCCGCCATCTCCTTTTTGGTCTGCCTCTGCTCCGGTGGCCATCTTGTGGGGTCCATTCGGTGGCAACCTTGGCCCATCGTTCTGGATGCATTCGGTAGACGTGTCCAGCCCAGTCCCACTTAAGCTTAGCGGTCTTGGCACCCACATCCTTTACCAATAATAAAAATTTATGCATATTTAGGTACCTAAACTTTGGCTGTGTTGTTGTTTGGTGATATCGTAGTTGGTTATTTTTTTTTATTAAATTCCAACCTGGTATTTCTTAATTAACAAATTGCGCTAACCTAAGTGCATATTTATTTATATTAACTTATTATCGTCGCCGATGGTCGGAAAACACACGACTAACAAATTCAATATGGAGCAAAATGGACCGTAATTGTAGTTAGTCATTAAGTGCATTTTGCTCCTTATTGTTTTGTCAGTTATGCGGTTTCCGACTATCAGCGATGATATCTTGTATTTTGTATTTTAACCTCTGATTCATTCAAAACATGGATTTAAATGTAAATTTACATAAATATAGAATAATATGATAAAATAATACAATCTCATCTAAGTAATTAATCTATATTAAAGTAACAAAAACTCTTTACAGGCCAGAAGACTATTTTGCCGAGATGGCAAAGACAGATGAGCACATGCAGAAAGTCCGTAAGAACCTGCTTGCTAAGCAAGCCTCTCAAGCGCGCACAGAGAAGGTCCGCCAGCTGAGAGATCAGAAGAAAATAGCCAAACGAGTACAGGTAATCAGAGATCTCCGTTTCTTATTGTGACCCCCGACGAAAAAGAGGGAGTTTTGACCAATTGGGACACGGATTATTTTATAAGAAAGCTAGTTGGTTCTAAGCTACGTCTTATGAAAATTGGTCCGGGACGTTAAAGACAATCAGCTCTCCAAGAAGGCAACACCATAAACATTGTTGTACTGCCATTTTGTTAAGAGCCAAGATATGAGTTCTGTAGGCAATTGTTTTACTACACAATACGCAAATTTTTGATAACAATCCCCTTCCTTTCTTTTTTTTACGCTGGGGAAATGCTTTTTCACTCCACTGCTCGGAAATGTGGCGAAAGATGGTCTGTTCTTGGTCGCCAAAACAATCAATAGTTGTTCCATTGCGCAAGTCCACCAATCACATCGGTCCGCTGATCACTAATTCGACCAATCAGAACACTTGTGCTGCATATGAAATTAAATTGGCCAATGAGAAGTCGTTTTATTTTTTAATAATATTCATACCTTCACGGATAGGCAAAGGAATCAGATTCCATACAGCCATATGTCTTTTTTTAATTATCTGAAATATAGTTCTGTCACGGTCGGAGTCGTCAGTTTAAAAAACGCCTTTGAATGACTGGCCACTAAGAACGGTATGGTTAAAAAAAAAGAGTTTAAAATTGGCGGGAGAGCGTAAAATTTTTAGTGTTCAATTACAAAGACTACTATTGTACACTGGATATAGACTGGCAACTCGGCGTTGTTTTCTGTCCGAGTAAAAAAAAAAAAAAGGTTGCTTGTTCTGCCATCTAGTTCATGTTATTTAAACTAATTCTATGCGTATGTGTGTGTAAGCATGTGCTTATACATAACCACATACGTAAGCTATTCTCCACCCCTTTATTCATACAAAATCACAACAGGTACTTAAAGACCAATGATAGTTAAGACACTTGGCACATATTAACTACTATGGCTTTAAACACCGTGATTCATAATGTTGTATGAAAAAGGGGTTAAGTTTGATTTAGAGTAAGTACTGCAAAAAAGAACATATTAGGCGTGATGGCAATGTTTTACATTGAGAACTGATAAACTCGCAAAAACGACGGGCTTTTAATTAGTAAGTGGGGCTACGCCGCGCCGCCGCGCCTAATCATTTCTTATTTGCATATAAATCAGTGATAAGTCAATAATTTTAGCCGGAAAAAGTCCACTCAATACAGGATCTCTCAAGATCAATTTATTTTCCAAATGTTTTTTAAAACCTTTTATAACTAATACTCTGTGAGGATCATATATTTAATGGGTCTTCCTAATACTGCGGCCAAATCAACTGGCATCTCTTTTTTAACATAAATAAAGAAAGATAACTAGTAATAACTAACTACTAAGTATTAACACAAATATTTTCAAATCTCACAGATGTGGCCGCAGTGTACCTATCTATTTTCAGAGCTCGAGGAATCCAACTAAATTACATTGTCATGTAAACATATGAATATGTAAATAAATCATTTATTGCATTTAAGCTTATTATGTTTAGATACACTTGTTTAAAATTATGACGAGTTTTCTAAACAAATTAGCGTACCTAATTAGGATGATGACATTGTTGAACTTAATTTTTCAACTTTTTATTGCTTTCATAAGCTGTTATTCATAATATACAGGTGTTAGGTAACTTATAACTACTTATAAGGTATGAGATCTTTATAGGGCACAGCAACTTACAAACTAGTGAGGGGCTTTTAACTTTCCTATACACACAGGAACTTTACTATACACTTACCCTAGTACTTAATATCGATTGAAAACTGGAAATTATTATAAAACAAAGACGACCTATAGGAGCGACCTATGAATACCTACGTAAGACTTCGAAGATCCGAAAATTGAGATTTTTAGACTGAGCCTTTTTTATTGAGCAGTTTTTACGATCTTGTGTACGTAAGAACTTGATTTTGCCATAAATTTAGTGTAGATTTAATCAATTTTGACGTCATAATTGAGTATCAATTTGTATGCGGTGGGGTGTTTTCAACGCGTAGTAAGAATGTTGGACTTTACTTTTTTTTTCTGATTTCTGCAGTGGTCTTATTGCCGTTGGTCCCATGTGATGGAAAAAACGTCTAGCCTATTAGATCATAACTAAACTACACTCAACTCTAGTTTAGTGATATCAGTATAATTAACACTTTCATATTAAATATTTGCATGACTTATCTACGTCTAGATGTATGGTTCTAATATTTAGTGTTAAGATCATCATAATATGTAAGTATAGTAACTAAGTCTAACGCAAATAAATAAATTTCATTTCACTTCATTTAACAGAAATAAATTGATTGGTTTCAATAGCCTCAAAGACAGTTCTTAGAAATAATGATTTAGATGATGATCCAATGAGCCAATTGTTCTTTGAGTCGGGTATTTCGCTTCATCTTCATCTTCAGAGAGGCAGAGAGGCGTCAGTCACTGTTTTTCTTTTTTACATAATGGGAGTTCAGCTGGTCTTCACTGCAGGTTATTATGACAATCTTTTGTTTTTTTTCTATAAGTATTATTTGGTTTCTATAATCTCACAGATAATACGAGACAGAATCTTTGTGCAGATAAGTAGGTGTTCTTGTTAAAACTGGGACATATTTCTTTGCTCTGGACACAAAACCGCCTCCAAGAATCTCTTGTAACCTAAAAATAATAAAAAAATATTATAATAAAGTACCTCTTGTCTCAGTTCCAAGGGGCGAAAATTACCTACATAGCAAAAATCAAACGTCTCCAACGGCAAAGATACTTTTCTTACCATTTTGTTACGTAAACCTAAACATGATGATAGGGGTGCTTCAACCAAGTCAGCCGTTGGGGTTAATTTTACAACTTTTGAACAAGAACTTAGTGGATTGTTTGCGTATCATACGTTTTGTTTACGTCATAGGTACATACATACATACACATACACACAGACATACATATCGTATTTGGCTCTAAGTATGTGGCTGTCCAAGAAAATCCAAAAGCTAAAGGACTTATGTCCCTAGAGGAAACATATACCTACCTAACTTTATGCCGCCTATATGTAACTTCCCTGCGCATGAGAAGTAAAATGTTTATTTTTGTTGCAACTACATTGAGTCGTCCGCCCCATGTTACATACGGCGACTGCAACGGTGTAAAGAACACGGCAGTCGGCTGAATTCAGCGATCGACAGCTGCAACCGCCTAGCTACGTGATCGAAGTAGGCGGACAGACCTAAAGTAATATAAAGACGACGTTCATTCGCCGCAGTAGTTTGAAACAACTTCGGCGACCGCATTACGGGAACGACTCAGTGTAATCACCGTTTAACTTTACCTGTGTTTTAAGTCATCGTGAAGCAAAATTTACGGCTCTTGCATTGAATACCCGCAGCCAATTGTGCAGCATCCACTACAACAACGCTCTCGTTCCGCACCATCATCGGTGCCGTCAAGACAAAATTATGCCATTGCGAGAGCTAAAATAAAATTCTGTGTTTTTTAAATTGTTTTCGGGCGAATGTTATAAATTCGAAATTAAAAAGGTTAAAGTTCAAGTCGTCAAAAACAACTCGGTGTCAAAAGTGGGATATTGATCATGTTACTTCTTCACCTCACCATCCGGAGTCAAATGGGGGGGAGTCGCGGGCAACAGCTGGTGCTACATTAAAACACTTTAGCTTTGTAGTACTAATAGTACTTGTACTACTACTTATTCTACTACGTAAAAACGCAGCCCAACTTGTTTAAAACATGCAAAGAAACTTGTAAGTTTAACACAAGGTACCCTAACAAATTGGTAATACCAGAAAAAAGAACAAAATTGTCAAGTAGAAATGTAAACAGTATGTCAGTTAGTATTTACAACAGACTGCACGATGAGATAAAAAAACTGCCACTGGCCAGTTTTAAACGTGCACTCAGAAAATGGCTTGTTCAAGAGTGCTTTTATTCGGTCAATGAATATTTTGACTATTATAAATAATTGACTTTTTTACTTTTTTTTTATTTTTTTGCATGCCAGCTGCTGGTGAAATGTGTGAGACTAATAATTTTAAGACATCTTATGTACCTACCACATTTTAAGCAAAATAAAGTTATTCTTCTATTCTATTCTATTCTATTCTTCAGTGTCAATAGTCTCCTGAGTAAAACCGTCGACAGACGGACGACGGACAGACGGACATGGTGAAATAAAAACGGTTGTTATTAAGTAGTTTTAAAACAAAGTAAAAAAAACACAAAGCCGCCTTCAAAAAGCAATAAATAACATCTTTTAAATGTTAGGTAATAGGTCAGTCCAACTGAAGTCTGCTTTTGGTTAAAAATATTGTAGGACGCCGACTTCAGTTGGACTGACCTAAGCTACCATTTTAAAAGAAGTTATTTTTTGCTTTTGTAGTCGGTGTTTTGTTTTTTAAACTATAATTTTATTTTATACTTTTAAGTCATCATAATTATGCTGTTATGTAGTCCAACTTCTCAATTAATAAGAAACTATAGAACATTTAAATCTCGCCGCAAGCAACGTCGCGGGAAAGTCAGAGTCATATATTTAAACCTAAGTATGCTTCATCATAGTCGCTCAACTATCTTAATCGAAATATCTTGTCAGCACGCTTGAAATATATACCGTTTAGGAGTTCCGGTGGCCATCTGTGGTCTTCATTATCAGTTCCACTTTACCAAATAGTGCTTTCCAAGAGCAAATACAAGAGTTACTATGAACAATACCAAAATCACTAAAGGTGTGCCTATACATTTTATAGAGTTCCGTTGATTCCTCATAGATTCCATCATCTTAATCTAAGATCTTAATTTTGATAAAAATAGGACCAAACAGAAAGCACTAGCTTTCAAATAAAAAAAGAATCATCAAAATCGGTTCACCCAGTCGAAAGTTCTGAGGTAACAAACATAAAAAAAGAAACACAGATGAATTTTGGGAACCTCCTTTTTTGAAGTCTTTTAAAAAAGGAACAAGGTGTTGTTTGTTTGTATTTCACTTCAAATGCACTTACCTAAATATCTCAAGTTTTTGAAATAAATAATATAATATCACATATCATACATAACTTAAGAGCTTTCGTATAATAGCTTTCTAATGTTTGAAGCATTTTATTTTCGGTGACTCAAGTTTGTTCTATCTAAATAAATAATTACTAATGATAAGGTATACTTACTTTAGTTTTTAGTACTAAATACTACACCTGTTTAAAACTCCAGCGCGATAGTTCGAGACATCATCGTCTCGGTTCCCGCTCTTGTACACTGGGGTTATAATTACTTGCTTTAATAACGCATCAGGGAATCGGTATTCCCCCTGAAATTATTAAATATTTAATATTCTGTAATAAAATAAGGTATCTCAACTATGTTAAATCTTATTTAATTTAAATTGTATACGTCATTGTAGAACACGTGTATCGCTGTTCGCTATCGTCTATATCACTAGAGGTGAAGCACGCAGTGCGAGTTAGAGCCCAATGGCAACGCTCTGTGGTTGCCCCAGCTAGGGGATTAGGAATTAAAGTAAGTCTCCTGTTTTCGAGACCAAACTATTGAATTCCAATATGGTGGGTCTACGTTAAGAATAGCGGAGATTCTGTCGCCACCTTCCAACTCCATCATCAGATCACCTCTTAGCTACGATAATATTGCGTTCTCATAGAGTTTACATACCTATGTGGTCCAAATTTCAGCCCATTCCGTTAACGGGAAGTGGGTCAAATTTAATTTGCAAGATTTGACCCGTACATACCTACATACATTGCAAGTTAAATAAATGCTTGTAAAAATCGGAAATGAAAAGTAAATGGGTATTATTTTGTAGGGATTTTATCAGTTCAGTGAAGCCTGAAAGGCTGAGAGACAGACACATTTTCCAATTTAATCAATAGAACATATGGAATCTGTGCGTGACCCATTCATGTGAAATACCTTCTACGGTCCAATTATTGCAGCCAGGTACGAAGCACACCATAACACATCATGCAACGTGAAAAATTCTATGAAAAATTCGGAAATGAATTTTTCGCTGACATAGAAACAAAAATTTGAACAATGTCAAAAAATAAAAATGTCAAGACAGTTACTTATTGTGTTGCCATATTGATTCAATACAAATTGTCATAAATTATATATTTTTGCATTTTTATAAACCATAATATATATTTCAACATAACAAAAGTTAATAAATATCCTTTTTTGTATTAATGTTACATTTTTGTTTGGTTCCTAAAGTGCATTTTTTTTAATCCATCAGCAACACTGACATTGGTTTTGTTTCGTATCGCTTACGAAAAAAAACTCGTCATGTCTCGAAGATGGCGCTCAATCATAAGGCGGTCGTTGAAGCGCTTACACCGTTGACCAAGAGTCTATTATTGTTTAATCCACGCGCCATATTAATTATGTCAGAGAAGAATGAAAAGCGAACCATATCAAATGTACTAAGTTGCCATAGCATGTTCAATTATCGATGCGATACTTTCGGTGATATGTTCAAAATTTATTATAAGAATTGTTTTTTATTTCCTCGCAGTAGTCGTAAAGCTTGTACTTTCGTCTAACTCGTCAATCTATTGCTTAATTTCTAATCTCTACAACAACTATTGCGCATATCGGTACGGTGCTCACAGTCCAAGTGGACCAACGAAGCGAAGGTGACAGACTCCCCCGATCTATCCGCGCTAGGTTCGCACGTTTCGGCCGCAGAGTACCTTTTCCTCTGCGGCCCCAACTCGCCGCAAACAACGCTTGCGGAGGGTAGGGAACTAGGGAGAATGGCAGCAGGCTTATTGCCTAACGCAATCGTTTTCATTATGACAGTCCGAAGGCGAGTCTGCATACGAAATGAAAACAATTGTTCCACTTTGAAGTTGATTGAGAGTTCGTTACGCAATAGGCCAGCAGATCACACAGACCCCCCGCCATCCGGGCTACAAGATAGGGACAACGGCGCACCGTAACACCGGCAGTCACCGGTAGTCCCCTCACAACCTCCCTTGGTCGTGTTTGTTAATATGTTTTATATTATTTTTGTTCACCTGGAAAAAGAGTGAGGGTCCACATAGACCTGCCACTCGCAATCGCAATCGATTTCAAAGCGGAACAATTGTTTTCATTTTGTATGCAGACAAGCCGTCGGTTTTCAAAATGAAAACGGCCCCGGGATAGGTTATACAGGGTGGAAAGTTGAGATGGGGCATTAAGGGCAGCTATCAGAACCCTTGCTGCCACGCGAAAATGATTTTAATGCCAATCGATCCCATTCCTCATAAGGATTAAAACATTCTTTATGTAATAATAAAGAAAGAAAAATATACGTAAAAAAACAAATGCGAAAGTGTTCTCAGTTATTACCCTACTAAATGTATGGAAAACGTTTTCGTTGATTTGTGAGTGTTCTAGTATTATAACCTCAGTTGGTCTCAAATAATGGGTTCTCTGCCGTTTCGCCGAATTATGTTTCGTCAAATGATTCATTTAGTCAAATGTTTCATTTGGGCAAATGCTTTTTTTTCTAAAACAGTAAATATTTCAGGATTTTTTAAAAACTAACCTAACCTAACCTATAGGGTTCTACACAATGGTCCTGAAATAAATCCTGAAATATTTACAGTTTTAGAAAAAAAAGCATTTGCCCAAATGAAACATTTGACGAAATGAATCATTTGACGAAACATAATTCGGCGAAACGGCAGTACACCCAAATAATGATTTAATCTTTATGAGGAATGGGATCGATTGGCATTAAAATCATTTTCGCGTGGCAGCAAGGGTTCTGGTAGCTGCCCTTAATGCCCCATCTCAACTTTCCACCCTGTATAGAAAGTTAAATTTGATTCACGTTTGTAAACTAAAATCGTACCGTTTCAGATTGACGCAAGATTAAAACAAGCATCAGATAAGAGAGAAATGCTTGAACAGCTCAAACGGGTACGAAAGGGCAAATCCACCGACTTGGACTTCTTAGACGACAACAAAGGAAAAAACAAGGGCAAGGGACCTAATAACAATAAACTATCCAAGAAGCGTGCTTTGAAAGATCAGAAATTCGGATTTGGGGGCAAAAAGAAGGGGTCCAAACAGAATACGAGGGAATCTTCGAGTAATATGGACGGTTTTAACAGTTCTGCTAAGAAGAAGCCGTTTGATTACAAGAAGGACTTTAAGAGCAAATCGTTTAAAGCCAAGGGCAAGGGAAAGGGTAACCAAAGGCCTGGTAAATCCAAGAGGAAGAACGCTAAGAGGTAATGACATGGATTTAGTTTGTAAGATTATTAAATATATTTGGAGAAAGTTCAATTGTTTTATTCATTCTTAATAGGGTTACCCATGATCGAATTTCACTTTATCGATTGTATCATTTTCTAATTTCTGCTGAAACCGTGTTTTCAGGATATCTAACATTAATTACGTAGACCAGTGACTACCAAAAAAAGTTTGATCACTGATCACTCTCATCTCTTAGTTAACTATTTATTCTTGGGTGGCACAATCTAACAGGGAAGGTTACCCGCTGAGTATTCTTTTAGTTTTTGTGCATCAGTTTCCCCAGAATGACCAGAGAATGATCGTCTTACCCACCAACTGACAGACTGATGAAAATTAATATAATTTTCGTTCAATCCATTGTGAATGATGAAATACTGATGGGAACCTGATCATGTTACCCACTCGTATCATCGTCGCATCAGTCGGGGTCCGTGACACTAGCTTCTGCCCGCGACTCCGTCCGCGTGGAACTCGTTTATATCGTGGCTCCATACAAATTGTCACCCCCTTAGGGGATGAATTTCGGGATAAAACTATCCTATGTCCTTTCCCAGGATTCAAACTATCTTTGCCAAATTTCACCTTAATCGGTTCAGCGGTTTAAGTGTGAAGAGGTAACAGACAGACAGACACACTTTGGCATTTATAATATTAGTATGTATAGTATTTAATTTTCATCAGTCTGGCATCCTTGCGTGAATTAGATCTTTCTCCGGACATTTTAGCCGAACTGATGGAATGGGCCATTCTACTTTTCAGTGTACATTTTTGTTATCGTCCGATAAAAAGTATACCAAATTATGAATCCGCGAATAAATAAATAACTTGAACTTAGAATGTTTAAGCTTAACGGTTTTCAAAAAAAAAACTTTAAATTACTCAATTATCGCTGAATAATCTTGGTAACTCAGTGGTAAATTGCACTTTTTCCATAGAAAAGGCGGGGACATCAATGTCCACTGCGTTACTAACTTTATAGTTATTACAAATAACTTTTTATGAATTAGATTAATTCTAAATATAAGCTTATTTACGTCCCTTTTCGAATTTCAAGTTAAAAAACGCACCACTTCACCGTTTTTTTAAATAAAAATAGTTTAGTGAGAACGTGGCTAAAAGTTATGTACATCGAAAAGTAGAATGGCCCGAATACGTATAGTCTTTATTATTTCTAGCGAGCCGATCTTCTACACAAAGGCCATTGTTTGTGTACAATACTATTATCTTTCTTTGTGTCCGTAACCGCAAGCCGATTACATACAAAAAAGTTAGAACTACATTGAATGTCCATAGAATTATCAACCCTATCCTCTTAGTCAGTAGGTTTAAAATGTAAAGTACAACCCTGGCGACAGAAGATGGTAGTATTGTGTAGGGAATAACACCGGTTCAAATAATAAAGACATATCTGTATCCTGACACTTTACATTTTAAACCTACTGACTAAGAGGATAGGGTTGATAATTCTATGGACATTCAATGTAGTTCTAACTTTTTTGTATGTAATCGGCTTGCGGTTACGGACACAAAGAAAGATAATAGTATTGTACACAAACAATGGCCTTTGTGTAGAAGCTCGGCTCGCTAGAAATAATAAAGACTATACGTCCACTGAGGGGCGGTAGGGACCTATGCTCTAACTAAAGGATCTAACATAGAAATAAAACTCTTGGAAGGAATAAATCTGCATATATTAAATGTGCTATCACCACTTGCGGCCCTTGCCTTTCTTCTTGTGCTGCTGCTTGCGCTGCCAGGCGCTGTCGGGCTGCTTGTCGACGCGCGGGCTCTTGGCGGCCGACGACGCCGCCGGCGCCTGCTTGCTCATGTCACTGGAAAACGAGACGTGGCGATTATTATTGATAATCCACTTTTCTATTGTCAGAATCGGTTAAATCTGCTACGCGTATCCTTAACTTTTCGTTATGTGACAGTTGCATAAATACCTATTTTAGTGCTATAGTGATGAAAAAAGTAACCAGATGAATAACATAACATATTTTATTTTAATAAATAAACTTTTTAACACCTAGTTTTGCCATAATTAAATAAATTTATGTTATAAACATACTTTTTGACTTGTCGGCACGTCGCAACTACTCAAACTTAATTAATATTATTTATATGCCAACATAAAAAAATGCGACTTTAAGGTCGTTAAAAAAACCTTTGAATTCAACTGACATAAAGATCACAACTTAGGTTATTTAGGGTTACCATTCCAGCTGGATTGAAAGGATTACCGTTAAGGTTAACTTACTATTGATCGGTAGCAGTGGTAGACATGCCCTGTGAGCCCTTGATGACGTCACGCCGCACGCCGCGCCGCTTCCGGAACGCTGTGCGCTCGTATTTTGGCAGCCATCTAAACAAGACAAGGAACATTTAGTAAAAAAAATACGACTCTTCACTCCACTATTTGTGGTTGGCAGTCAGCTTCGCAAACTACTGCGCTTTCCGTATACGAAACAGCTCATCTTTATGGCAAGGAGAAGGCAAACGTGCACACAACAAAAGAGCTTATACAGTGTGTTACCAGCACCCTGTTTTTTTTAAAAGTACGTTAAAATAACGTATATTTGTGACGTAACCATAGCATTAATTTACTTAATAAACAAATTTTTAGGCTCTGTTAACATTCTAACAAAATTTTAATTGCCAGCAATGTAAAGCACAGCAATTTGACAAGTGTAAATGACAGTCTATTTATTTATTTATTTATTTATTTATTAATAAGTACATCCACATCACATATATTAATCACTTACGGGCTATTATTGATACAGTAATAAAGGGTGGTCCAGATATAGAGGCCGCTTTTTCTCGCAGTTACTATGACTACGTGAATAAACAATTGAAATAAATGTCAAATGCATTTTAATAACCATTTATCCTCGTTTGCAATTCAGTAGCATTATTCGACAAATTATATAATAATGAAACGTGCTGAGCCCGAATACCGAACTAAGTTGAAAGTAGAGTTTTACAAACATCACTCTGAAAATCGTTTACCAACTTTGCATCACTTTCGTAAGCAAAATATACCTGACCGGAGTATCCGAAATGTGATCAATCGGTACGTAGACGATCAACAAGTGGGATTCAAGCGGTTTCCGGGTCAAAAACCGACTGTAAATACTCCTAGATTGAAAAAAAAATATTGAGGAAAGCGAGACAGAATCGTAGCAAATCTGACCGCGTCGCGTCACGGAAGCTGGGACTGAGTCTATCTACGTACCGGCGAGCGAAGAAAGCTGCTGGAATTCGGAGCAGGAAGAAGAGACGCAGCCCGAAATACGATCAAAATCAAATTGATCGGTGTATTAAAGGTGCAGCTAAGCTTTACAAGGACAGTATTCCGAGCGGGCGAAATTACTTCTTCGTTTTAGATGACGAAACCTACGTGCCTTTAGATCCGTCGCAAGTATCAGGAGATAAATGTTACATGTCGGATGATGAACAAGAGACTCCTATCGAAGAGACATTACTCGCAACTGGGAAATTTGAAAGCCGTTTCATGATTTGGCAGGCCATCTCTGAAGAAGGGCACATTTCTGGCCCTTTATGACTAACCGAACTGTAAACGGCGAAATATACTTAGAAGTGTGTCTCGAGAAGCGATTATTGCCTTTAATTCGAAAGCTAAATGTCCAAAGGCCTGTTTTGTTTTGGCCAGATCTCGCTACGTCACATTATGTTGAACCTGTTCTTAAGGAACTCAAAATGGCAAGAATCCTATTGTGCCAAAACGAGACAACTTGCCAAATGTGCCACAGCTTCGGCCGATCGATAAGTTTTGGGCTCTTTGTAAGCAGAGATATTGTGACTTAAGTAAACCAGCTACCACCATACCAGCAATGAAGAGTATCTGGAAACGGATTTCTAAGCAAATCGCGGAAAAATCTGGAAAATCACTGTTTAAACGCTTTCGCTCCAAATTGCTGAAATGTGCCAAACAAGGACCCGTTGGGCTATAATATTATTTACGTATTTCCTGAAAATAAAACTAGAAAAATACCCGGTATTCATATTTTGTCTCATTCTTTTTGTTTAAACGCAATCGACATTTTCACAGGCGGCCTCTATATCTGGACCACCCTTTATCTTCTAATATACAAGACAATTACGGAGTACATAACTTGATTTTGAGTTAACACAAAACATCGCATTAATTAACCATCCAAGAACCTAACCTAACCTAGCCAAACAATTAATACAATAAACAATAAATTATCTTAAATATTATACTATTAAATATATATTCGTAAATTGATATATAAAAAACAAAAAACAGAAAACAGAAACCAACTAATTACAATGCCAATAATATTTTACTTCTGAAACTGGTGAGACTATCGTGGAAGAGGTCTATGCTGTCATCCTTGCCAACAATAGCATTGTAACCATTGCATATTCGCACCATAGGAGACTGTAAGCCAAGATTGGACCGAGTTAAAGGTGTCGACAAGAGCTTCACTATTGGTTGTCTCGGAAAGTTGCGCGGTGCAAACAGGGAGACTCTTTCAAGCAGATGACTGCACGTCACCTGGCCATGGACTAACTTGTGAAGAAAACATAAATCCAACAAACGACGCCGATCCCGCAGGTTTGACATTTTGAATTTAGCAAGACGCTGTTTATACGGACTTCTGTGTGAAAAACCACTAGCGCAGAATGCGAGATGCCTGGTGAAAGCTCTCTGTATGTTCTCAACGCGCTGTGAGTGAACATTATAAAAAGGGTTCCATACCACGGAAGCAGATTCCAGATGGCTGCGAACAAGAGCATTGAAGAGGATTTGTTTTGTCAGCTGATTTCTAAAACCTGTGGTGTTTCTTTTTATAAATCCGAGCATTTGAGCAGCTTTTTTAACTGTTACGTCGATGTGAGAGATAAAATTTAGACGGTTATCAATAAGCACTCCAAGGTCTCGCATTTGTTGAACCTCTTTTAGTTGTTCGCCACCAATCTCGTACTTTGTAACAAGTGGTTTTTTTTTCCTGGAGTATTTTATAAAAAAACACTTGTTTGCGTTGAGAGACATGCGGTTATTGAAACACCAGATTGCTATTCTAACCAGATCGTCCTGGATAAGAATTGCGTCAGCAGGACATGTTATGGCTTTATAGATTTTTAAGTCGTCCGCGTATAGCGAGTATTTGCTATGCTTTATGTGGTCAGTGATATCATTGATAAATATCAGAAAAAGCACTGGGCCCAGGTGAGAGCCTTGCGGAACGCCCGAGTCAGCGTAATACGTTTCCGATGTGTAACCACTGATTACTACATTTTGCGGTCGGCCGCTAAGGTACGTTTGGAACCATTTGAGTAGACTACCTCCAACTCCATAGCTAGAAAGTTTCTGCAAAAGGATGGAGTGGTCAACTTTGTCGAAGGCGCTACTAAAATCCGTATAGATTGTGTCAACTTCAAGACCTTTATCTACTAGCTCACATAGGTCGGAGACAAAGGGGACGAGGTTAGACTGTACTGAACGGCTAGCTCTGAACCCATGCTGGTGATCCGACAGCAAGCTATCGACCATTACAGACAACACGGGACATAAAAGGGACTCCAGTATCTTGGGAAAACATGACAATATAGAGATAGGCCTGTAATTCTTAATGTTTTCTGCGTCGCCTTTTTTTAAAACTGGTGCAATACGCGATTTCTTCCACTCGCTAGGGAAAGTCCCGCTAGCCAGTGACATGTTGAATATTAAGGAAAGTGGAAGTGTCAATGCGGTACCGCAGCGCTTCACAAATAAAGGGGGAATAGAATCAGGTCCGGGACCCTTAGAACTGTGTAGTTTTTTGATAGACCTCAAAATCTCAGACTCAGTAAATTGAATTTTGGATACTAGATTGCCAGTTAAAACGGGATCGGGCCGCGTGCTGTACCTACCGAGTGAAGGATTATAAACGGATGCAAAATGTGTGGCAAAAAGGTTTGCAATTTCTGGTCCAGCCTCCGCTTTTGAGTTGTGTAAATACATGCTAGCAGGCAGTGAAGAGTGGCCGCCCCTTTTGTTCCTCACGAAATTCCAAAACAACTTCGGATTTTTCGGGATATTTGACTCAATTGTCTGTTTATATGTGTCGTAGCACTTATCATATAATTTGTGGCACCGATTCCTAAGCAAGTTAAACTCAAATTTATCCCGTGGGTTTTTATACTTTCGCAATCGGGTATGAATTAAATTTTTCTCGGCTAACAGTTTTATGAGCGTGCCACTAAACCATGCTGGATACTTGCGTTTTTTAGGTCTACGCTTCGGTACAAACTTCTCAATAATGTCATTTAATATCGCGTAGAACTCCAATACCATTTCGTCAACATCATCCATAGTTGCCAATTTTGCTTGCCATTCGACGTTTTTAAGTTCCGTTACAATGTTAGGATAGTCAGCCTTATAAAAGTTGTAATTCACTTGCGCGCAAGGTTTTAAATAACTAGTGTGGCTAAATTTTACAGACAGCAAAAGGGGAGGATGATTATGATAAAGTTTAGTTAGTGCGTCAGAAGGCTTACAGACATCTAGGTTCTGCAGGTTAGTTAAGACCAAATCCAAAAACCTATCATCGGCATTGCTGACCGTATTACTCTGGCGTAAATTGTTTGCATTTAAAAAGTCGACCAACATATGGCCAAGAGTGTTATTACAATTTGACGGAATCATTTGCTTATTCTGTATATTCCACTGTATGAACCCCAGATTAAAATCCCCTAAAACAATAAGGTCATCAGTCTGAGACGCAGCCGATTCCACAAAAGCTAGAAATCGAGACAAAGTATCCGCTTTGACAGGTGGGGGCAGATAAACCACGCATATCATAATTTTTTTAACACAATTACCGAACAATTACAACACAATTGCCGAATTACCGACAGTCGACAGATACTTTGACTATTATGATCTGCCCCCGTACCACGACATGCCTTGTACCAAGCAACAGCGATACTCATAACGATGAACACGCAGCACATGCACTTCATTAAAAAGGTACAGTGTCTAAGACAATTAATTGTGAAGTTAGTTTAATTATTTATTCATTGATAATACCTGCGAACAATTGCTAAAGCAACATATTATCGGCAGTTTTAATAAATGCCCGCATGCCGGTAACCCACTGTATATACACCGGCAACGCACCGACACAAACTCTTCTTGAGTTGCTGGTGTTATAGGCGGTGGTGATTAGAGATTGCTTCCCATCAGGCAACATGCATGCTCGATTGCTTCCCTCTTATAAATAAAAAAAAACCAGGCCACGGCGGCAAGTGGGATCTGAGACCCATACACAACTAAATATTAATAAACTAATATCAACTCTTATGCTCGTCTCGAGATGTGTCAAAAATGACAGTGTTCTATGGTTTGACGTTTACTTTGACGTATCTTGTGACGCGCATCTCAGCCAAGATGAGTTTATTAATACGGGCCTAAGACTGCTGAAGTGTTACCAACCCTGAGGAGCAGTGGGATGTTTCCATACTAGTCATAGCTAGGATAAGGTGGTAGTGATCCGAACGGACTCTGCACAAGGTCCTACTACCACTAAACCGTGCGTATTTTCACTAAAAAGTGTACCCAATTAAGGACTGAAATTAAGAAACTTTAACTTTGTCAGTTTTGTGACGAAAATTAGCCATACAATGCGGCCGTCAATATATAGCAAATTTTCGTCACAAAACTGACATAGTTAAAGTTCCTTAATTTCAGTCCTTAATCGGGTACACTTTTTAGTGAAAACGCCCAGCTACGTCTTTCCAGATCTTTGCTCCACTCTCAACATTACCTTTCTGGGTCCGGTGGGCGGGACAGGTCGGCGTTGGGCGGCAGCTTGGTATTGCGCTTGCGCTTCTGTTTCTTCTTAGCGCCCAACTCAGATCCGGGGGTTCTGTATTAATATGTAAATTGATTAAAATCTATAAAAATTATTTACACTTATACTACAATGGCCACGATTAAACAAAATGTTACTCCATGTTGCATTGACTTTGGTTATCAAAAGGTAGAAAATGAACAGAAATTTTCCCGGGCGGATTGTTCCTGCTTGCTTTGTACTGTCTTCTTGACAATCTTGGCACCCATCATCCACTTGGACGATTCCAGCGCTTCGATGTCGATTTTACCCTGAAGAAAAAAAAACGTCAATCTAATCTATTGACTTCTATCTCACCTGATGGTAAGTGAAGAAGAAGTTGAGAGCGAAGTTCGCCGGTTTAGTATTAGCCTATTTATTTATCTCGTTTTAAACATATCCAAGTTGTATAATATCATAACTCTTAGGAAATACAGATTAAAGTTACAAAACCCACATCAATTTTTTTTTTAGAAATCCTTTCGGGGTTTTTTTATGCTCAGACGGTGGTATCAAACCTCGTCATCATTAATGGACGGACGACGGATGCAAATTACGTCAAAATATTGTCCAATGATATCCGTAATACGGACATGACTACAATTGATTAAAAAAAGAAACCGTAACTCAAAAAAAAAATATGTACAAGTTTTTTTTTCTTAGTTAGATATTTTCAGTAGATTCATATTGTCAAAGTGACTTCTGATTTTAGTTCACCGGCACAAGATTATTTTTCCAACTAACGAAGACTAAGAGGTTTAAAAGTTTTGTAACAAAAGCTGCATATAGTTTCATACATAAATAGTACTCGATATTTAATAAAGGTCGTCGTCCGCCCGTTAGTCATCATACTGAATAGTAAGTAAAGTGAGTAGGGTACCTCGGTCCAGTTGGGCTGCGGCAGGCTCTCGGCCAGCTGGCGCGCGCGCGCGGGCTCGGGCGCCGCGAGCGCCTTGACGAGG
>OZ014441.1:16701715-16758617 GCA_963966035.1 Acleris laterana | reverse complement strand
CCATAAAAACCCCTCAACTAATAGTTCCGTAAAACCCCTCAACTACTAGTTCCATAAAACCCCTCAACTAATAATTCCATAAAACCCCTCAACTAATAATTCCATAAAACCCCTCATCTACTAGTTCCATAAAACCCCTCAACGAATAGTTCCATAAAACCCCTCAACATCTAGTTCCATAAAACCCCTCAACTAATAGTTCCATAAAACCCCTCAACTACTAGTTCTATAAAACCCCTTAACTACTAGTTCCATAAAACCCCTCAACTATTAGTTCCATAAAACCCCTCAACTACTAGTTCCATAAAACCCCTCAACTACTAGTTCCATAAAAACCCCTCAACTAGTACTAGTTCCATAAAACCCCTCAACTACTAGTTCCATAAAACCCCTCAACTACTAGTTCCATGAGACCATTCACAGTTCCGTACCACTTTTAGTGAACAAGTTTTATCTACAATCATACATAGAAAATATTTATTTTATATTTTTTTGTTGTTTTTTAGTTGTTTACATACCTCATCATTCTTGTAGTGCTCATAGACGTCCTTGAACAGTTGCGAGGCCTTCTCCAATTCGTTATCAGCGCAGAGGAGCGTAGCGAGGGCACCGATTACACCAGGCCGGTACTTGTACTCGCTCTCTTCTAGAAGTTTCACGGCTGCTTTGCGGTCACCCTGGGGCACAAAATAATTATATTCATCAATAAAATGCGATTTTAATTGGTTAAAACAGGGAAGAAAGGTAAAAGTTTAGCGTGTACAGTCAAATAATTTATATTACAAACTACCATGTTTCAAATGTTCAAAATTAAAGTTTATTTCACGGTAGTGAAACCCATCCTACTATAGTCCATTTATTAAGGTATTTGACAACATGTTAGCAAATAACACCACGTGGTACAATTCGTCAACCAATAGAAGCACAAAATTGATGTGTCAAAGTTTGATAAAACAGTTTTGATTGACTGATAAACACAGCCACATTGTTTGTATGTAAGTTCCACCAAGTAGCAGTAATCGCATTGTTGTTCCAGTGTAGGGATAAAGCAACCAGTGAAATGACCAGCATAGAGGCATTCTATCTTAGTCTTCACGGTTGGCAACGCAACTGCGGTCTAACATTGTAGTCTTTAGAATGCAAATCTCTATGGGTCACCGAACCCACTTACCATCAGGTGGCTATGCTTCAAGTTTGCCTTTTCGATGCCATATAAAAAGTACTCAAATAAAATAGTACAGCCGTTACCAAACTTTATTTCCTTTTTTTTACACAGTCAACCAAAACTTCTTAAACACAGTTAAAAAAAACTTACGTCAGCCAACAGCACGTGGGCAGCGGCTAGCTTCAGCGTGCCACCCTGCGCTAGCAGCAAGTTCACCGCTAGCGACTTCTTGCCATCCTTGACTAGCGAACTAGCCTCTACTAGCGCCGCGCGTTGCTCTTGGCGGTACGTCTTGGATAGCTTTACGCAGCATTGCTTGCAGAAGTCCGGCTGGAATAAATGTTGTAGTGAAGTCATTCCTATAGCCCAGTCAGTAGGTATTTTACTTCATTGTTATTTTATAGACTAACGCAAAGTTAACAAGCTTTTACAACCCCGGGATTTATAAACTACACCATGTATAATGAAATCCTTTAGGAGCCTAATGTCTATATTGAAAAAACGAGGTATAAAAAAGTCGACACTATATATTATTATTATGTCGTAAAATTAACCAAGACCAGAATTATTTTAGTCGATGTATAAAAATGTTGACATATAACAATGACCATCTAATAGGGTATTTGACAAGAGTGAAATTAAATTGGTTTTTCATTAACAACAGATAAACATTATAAAAATACTAGGAAAACATCACTATTTTATTTGTTTGCTATTTTAAGATTTTTTTAATTCATAAAATCCAACAATAAGGACGCTGTTTGATTGTGACGTCACAAGATATTAATCCCTATAAACTCCATAGTAACGGAGCGTTTTTGATGTTTCATAAAAAGAAGTTGATTTGACTTTTGTCAAATACCGTATTTTGGTCGATGTATAAAAATTACGACAGGTAAATTTATGTGAGCTTTGTAGCAGCACCGGAGGGCCAAACCACTTAGTAATAGGAACGGGTCTCTATTGACTGCCATAACTATTTTAAGTCATAATGCGTTTTAAGTCATAATTTTCGCAAGTCGTAATGCATTTTTCTCAGGACACGGTTATTTTTTCAGGATTTTTATAGAACTAACCTAACCTAACCTAACTAATCTACACGATAAACGTTTATTAAAAACTGTAACTTCAGCCTGAAAGAAGTTATGACAAAAAAAAGTATGACTAACAATACATTATGTTATGACCAACGATATATATGGCAGTCAAAGGGATCCGAATAAGAACACCACGTTAGCGCAGCTCCGTCGACACTCTACTTCCAAATCAATTAGACAGTGTCGACGGAAGCCTGCCGCGCATTATGGTGGGAAGGAGAACTCACCTGGTTAGAGTAGATAGCGAGCACGGCCTGGTTGTAGGTAACAGCAGCTCTCTGGCGCGAGGTCAGCTTGTGCTCTAATCCGTCTGCCGTGGCAGCCTTCATGCGTTTGCGCGAATCAAACACGTTCGTGTCCCTAAACAAAACAAAAATCATCTCATACAATACAAAGGACAATGGACATAATTTACATATCAATGAAAAGGTATTTTTATCTACAAAGTTTGGAACATATCGATGTACAGTCGAGGTCATAAAATATGTGTACACATTAGTACCTTGTCATGTTTAAATTGCCATATGTGTACTGTCACAGCGATGAAAGTGACAAGGTACTAAAGTGTGCACATATTTATGAACTCGACTGTAGTCGCTTGTCTATCGTTTTTTACAAGGTATGTTGGTTGCCCAGGAACTACATGACCTCATTGCATCCTTGCACTTATTCCCATCATTTGTGCAGAAGCCAGGTTTTCCATCCGCATCTAGTCGAAGTGTGCAATACAATTGAAATCCCACATGCGCCATTTTTTTTAAGAAGGGCATTTTAACAATGTTGCTATTATAACTCCTCACCTATTGATGACGACGAGATTATTGCTGGCGATGGCGACCAGCGCCTGGTCGCTGGGCTTGTCCTTCAACACGTTCTGGTAGATAGATGCGGCTTCTTTCTCCTTGCCCACTTGCTGCAGGCAGTATGCTTGTTGCACCCTGCATAAACAAAGAAGGGCAATGTAATAGCAGGAAAAGCAAGTTTTTACCATCATAACTGCAGAAGAAAGGCGAGACTGCTGAACAGTAGACAGGCCTCTTCCACACATTACTATAATCGGTTCTGTTCTGCTGCGTGGATTTTCACTAGATTTCTCAATTAGTTTATCAATGGGGACTAAGACCGAGAAAATGTGAACTATTCTATGATTTATTTAACTTTGTACATAATTGATTTTCATGTGTTAATCAATTTCTTTTTGTGCAATAAAAAGTTTACTTACTACCAAATAAATACCAGTCTTCCGGATTATACTCGTACTTTACTAGTGCTTACATAATTCTAACTACGTAGATCTCCTTTGACTCAGCTCACCTTATAATACCCGCTTCTTCCTTTGCCTCTTCCTCGGTCCCTCCATCCTCAATAACACTCTCAGCACAAGCTTGCTCTGCCCTCTTTAGAGTTGGGAGTGCTTCATTGTATTTGCCACGCATGGCCAGTGCACTACCAGCGTTGTACGCCAGCTCGTAAGTGTTTTCATCGAATTGGGGAAGATCTGCGGACTAGAGAGTGGAATTGTAAGTATATTTGTATGGTAACACTATGTTGAATGAAAGTAAAAAAAGAAAACTTACAATTTAACAGAAAATATAACCAAGACCCTTTAAAGCGTTGTTCGCAATAAGTATTTAGATAGACCATTTAAAATCATACAAAACAAGAAACTTACACTTTTACAAAACCATAATAGTCTTATAAGGGAAAATAAAATCTGATTGTGTGCACACATTGCTAGTAATAGTAACAATTGATTTATGTGACTCTGATTCACTTTAGGTAATGGAAAGAATTTCTAATGTAGAGTCAACAAAACAGCAACTTTCTTAGCTATCTTCACAAAAAATTCTAGACTTTGGTTAAAAGAAAATGTTAAGTTACTCACTGGGTTCAGAGTGCCTAAGTTTGCGACAACAGCTGCCATGTTGGTTTTCCTTTCATCTTCATATTCATCTGTGGTGTTTTTAACAATATCACGGTACAAGTTGTAGCAGTCTTGGTATTGCTCCAGACGGTATAAAATTTGAGCCCTAGAAAATAATAATTGTATGTCTCAAAATATAAAAGTATCTAATTAAACAACTTAAATGAGTAATTGAATTATATGTGTTTTTATGATATTTTTTGACTTGTTTACTTATATATATTTTTTCTTGATGTACTTACGGTTTTAATTCAAAGTCAATTTACTACTTACTTTTTACACCAATTCTCATGAAAATTTACTTTCCCTTACCTTTATTCTATGACCAGTTATCCCTTTATATCACATTTTTTTAAATTGTTTAGAATCAAAGAAAAAATAACAAAACCATGCATATTTATAATGTACTTGTCCTCTCCCTAGAACTTTACCAGTTTTTTTAATACATGAATGTGGTAAAACAGAGGGTAGATCAGTATTACGATATGAGAGTAGGAAGGGGTGACGTAAAAATTTTTTAATGGGAGAGAACTGTTTACCTTAACTCCTTCAATGCCAGTGACATTTCAGGAGCATTATCCACCGTCTGCAGTGCTTCATTAGGACAGTTGAGCCTGTATTGCACATAAGCCTTCTCAAAGTGCAAATCAGCTGCTAGCGGAGCATTTTTTGCGTTGGTAAGCACTGCCAGAGCCTCCTTAAAGTTATGCAGCTGGATAAAGCATATCACTTTACAGTGGAACGCCTTTTGCTCATTTGGAGCAATTTGCAGGACTAAAAGTATAAAAATAATTACAATAAGGATTGGAGATCTCAACAGTAATGTTCACGGAAGTTTCCCAAGCTACATTTAAATTTAGCAACCTCACTACGTTGCGATAGTGTCATATTAGCATATTGTCAATAAGTTGATAAATATTGCTATTTCTAATATAATACAGATAAATCGTGTGGTAAGTTTGTAGTGCTAGCTATTATCATAATTGTTACATAAACGTAACAAAACCATCGTTAGTAAAATAGAACAAAATTGCGAATTTTAGCAAAGTGAAATCGAAAAATCTTAAGCAACTTTTTCTATACTAAAAGAGCATGGGAAGTGTTAATGGTATATGAAACTAGGGTACTTACTTTTCCCTGCAGCTTTTAATGCTCGATCATAGTCACTACCTTGGCAAAATTTATTTAATTCTACATAGGCCTGAACAAGGTTATTTTCCTTGTTGGCCGACATTTTTTGACAAGTTGACAGAATCTGGGGACAACTTGGCAGCCAAACGTCACTTAGCCAGCCGATATTTGCGTTTCGTTATACGCAATATCTAGAGAACCGGAACTCATTGTTTATGGAGAAGGAAAAATTGAGTGAAATTGGCAACACGAACACGATCCATTTTCAACCCCTGACGCAAAAGGAGGTGTTTTATAAGTTTAACCACTATGTGTTTGACTGTGTGTGCATGTGTGTATGTTCTTAGCTACGTGTAATGAAAATCGGTTGGGGCGTTTAAGAAATCTCAGCTTTGATAGAAGCGGTCACCATTAGGTACCTATATCGGGGGTTTTTATCTATCTAATCGGTATTACTGAATGTTCCCCAAAAACTGCTGTTTCATATGTGGCGGTCGCCACTCGGAAATATTGTTGTGCCACCACGTCAAACCTTTTATAGTTGCGTCCTATACGGCCTGCTAATTATATCTGGATGGTTACCACGAACCACTAATTTCGAAACTTTGACTCCGAGGCCCTGTCACTGTCACGGACTAAATCGAGAGAAAGAGATGGAACTAACTTCGAACTTCGATTTTCAAAGTATAATAGGCTAAGTAAAGTTTTTGGAAGATATGTATATTATATTTATTTTCGATAGTCGTCATCCTAAAGATCAAGAAATTGCGGCTCTTTTATTTTTATTTCCTTTAATATTTTAGAAATATTTTTTTTAGTTATGAAGTTGACATTTGTACACTTTAATGACCGACTAGCTTGTTGCCTTCGTACTTAATGAAAAAGAAAAAAAAACACTTCTATATCTGTCATTGTCAAATCAAATCAAAGTAAACAAACGATTCAATACAACGGCTCTTTCCTGTTTGCTTGTGTTTCATGTGATCAGTGTTTTTAGAAATATTTTTAACGATCTCAGAACGAACTCCGGACTTTCGTTTTGCCGCTTTGCTCTAAGACCTTCGCACAATATTTGGTCTACGATTTATTTTCGAACCCTTTGGCACTTCTTCTTGGACACCGATTTCTTCCTTTCTCGACGACTCTTGCCCTGCTTTTTGATAGCCACGTGAGCACTTTGGAATTGTACAATCCACGCAATGAATTCAGGCAATCCCACACGGACTGTGGAAATGGAGTATTACAAAGATATACTTGAATTTACTTATTTGAGTTGAACTGTTTGTTTACTTTGATTTGATTTGACGTTGACAGATATAGATATGGTGACAGTTTTTTTTTCTATTTCATTAAATACGAAGGCAACAAGCTTGTCGGTCATTGAAGTTTACAAATGTCAACTTCATAACTAAAAAAAAGATTTCTAAAATATTAGAGGAAATAAAAGTAAAAGAGCCGCAGTTCTATGATCTTCAGGATGACGACTATCGAAAAAAAATATAATTTACATCTCTTCCAAAAACTTTACTTACCCAATTGTCTTGCCTCTGACTAATAATAGTCTTTGAAGGAGGATGAAATAGGGAGGGGAATAATGTTACTGTCACCTATAATCCGCCTATAATCATGAAATAAAAAGGTTGAATATGCGGCCTGACTGCCCCATGGTGCGACACTGGGTAGCAGTAGCCATAGGATTTTTAAAATAATCTATTTGTTAATTTGTTAAAACAATATTAATTACTACCTATTTAGAATAAGATTTGATGTTACGTGTTATGTTGATGTAGTTACTCATCAATTTCATCATCATAATAGAAAGGTTGAAATTTAATCATCTTCGTATTAGGTCCGAATGATAATTTTGGAATTATGTTTTGAATGTAAAAATCTTACAAGGTGAGGCAGTTTTATCGCTAAGTAACGGTCTCTTCCAGGCAATCTTACAAAAAAGAGAAGTTAAAAGATAAACTAAGTAAGTAAAAGTTAATTGGTAGGCGGTGCAAACTAAAATAATAAATAGAATGAAAAATACCCCAAACATACAAATACTTCAATAAGTAATAATAAAATAATTTATACATATACTTAAATAAATAAATAAGATTAAAAGTATATACTTACATAAATAAATACATTAGTAGGTACCTATTGTATAAAACAGAGATCGTGATTACAAACCTTAAATTACACAATTAAAAGAAAACACGTAACTTACAACATATACTTACCTACATTACGTACCTTCATAGGCGACACTTCAAAGATTTTAAGATGTTTCATAAAAAGTTTCTACTACCTAATGAATGACACTCGCTATGTTAAGACGAATCTAAACAAAACTCGTTTGTCGAAATTGGGCCATCCGTTTAGTCTCTATGAAGTACCTAACAAAGAACCATACATACAAGGTATAAACATTACCCTCTTTCTTCGGCAGTCGGGTTAAAAGAAGATCACCATTATAGGGCCAAACCCAAGGGGTTAGTATCAAATAGTCGAAAACGTAACTCGCCTAAAAATCATCTGGCCAAACTAAATTCGCAGGTGAGCATTTCTCTTTTTTTTTGCCACTGTTAGTGACACCTCCAGATTTTCAAAAAAAATGGCAGACAGGTAGAGACCATCGAACTATGCAATAATTAAATAATATTGTAATGTGTCACAAAATATTTGTATGGAAAGTTCCTTTTGTGTTACCAAAAATGTATGAATATCGGTAACACAAAAGGAACTTTCCATACAAATATTTTGGGACACATTACAATATTATTTAATTATTGCATAGTTCGATGGTCTCTACCTGTCTGCCATTTTTTTTTTAAATCTGGAGGTGTCACTAGCAGTGGCAAAAAAAAAGAGAAATGCTCAGGTAGTCGAATACGTAATCCTACTACCTATTGTCTAACGCAGTCGCAATCGCAATCGTTTTCATTTTGACAGTCCGAAGGCAAGCCTGCATACAAAATGAAAACAATTCTTCCGCCATAAAGTCGATTACGATTGCGAGTGCGTTAGGCGATAGGACAGCAGTTCATAAAGGAACTCGTCTAAAATCAACAGGACAAATTAATAGTTTGTCTAACTTGTAACCGGTCTCTTTAGATAAATATAGTCTTAAGATCATCTAGACAAATTCACTACTAGGTTAAAAAGTAATCGGTCTTCAAAGCAATTAGAGGAGTTCGCAACTCGATAATTTTTTTAAAAGTTCTACTTAGATACTTGTAGAAAATAAATCAGTTGCAAACTTAAAAAGAATAGACATAAATCAAAAGACTTCCACAAATCCCGGACAAACAAGCGGAATAAAACGACAAAGTAAATTCTTGCAGACTTTTATTCAAAGCCGTGGCCATTGTGAAAGTTGACAGCGCTTGTGTCGGCCTGTGTGTCGAACTCATCAAACTTGGACTGCCGGAAGTTTGAACGGCGAAATATTGCATTTTTTACGCGGGAGACGGTGTTGCCAGACGTTGGACATGAATCCGCCATTTTGTAGCGCATGGAACATTGGACACGTTAAATGTTCGTTGTGTGAGATTTGAAACTCTAACAATAGTTTTGTTTTGTTTAACCCTCCGTTTAAAGCTTATTTGCTTTTGCTTATGACTTTGTTGTTTATTGATATTCCCTCAGAAACTATCAAGTTTGTATTTACTATTAAAAAACCCTTGTCAAAATAAACACTACCTACGTTAAAGAACAAACAAACAGCCGCCATTAATGTGAAGTAATTAAGAGCTATCAAAACGAATGACAAAACGATAAACGATAACAGATCAAAGACGATATGGTTTAGCGCCTAGAATACCGGCCCTAGATAACTTGTCGTTGCTTGCTAGATAGTAGGTTTTAAGGTCCCGTACGTCCCGTGCGTCGGATCCGAATGTTAAACCGAAACCCTTATACGATACTCGTGCCTCTGTGTTTCCGTCTGTCCTAGCCAGATGCAGAATCTACTTGAATTTCTGTGACCCAAACACGAACAAATCCGATTGAAAAAGGTGATTTGAAGAACATTTTTGTACCCAGTGACACTAGCGCCATCATCAAGATGAATCTAATGAGTAATGAGTGACGTATCATTTATCAAAATCGGTTGATCCGTTGAGTCGCAGAGGGAGACGTTGAGTAGGTACGAGGGGATATAGGAACGAACATACATACATACAGGCCGAACACAACCCTCCTTTCGGGCTTCGCCGCATTCGGGTAAAAATAAAGTTTTAGTAACTGTAAATAAAAATCGGCTTGCAGTCGTCAATGTAATTCGAGATGCCAACTTCTTTGTAACTTATAGGAAACCTTATTGTTGTAAAATCTCAAATTGACTTTGGACCTAACGTGGGTCCCAAATTTAATTTCTTGACTGTACTTACTTATATTTGAAGATAATTAGAGATTTATGTTGGCTAAACCTAGGTGCTCTATTCCGTGAATCACGGTAGGTATATTCTTTTAAAAAATACCTTTCAGTCATATTGTACCATTCTGTCGTCATTTCCACCTTCAAACCGTAAAAAAATGTAACAAACCAAAAGTCATAAACAGAAAAGATTAAAAAAAAAGGAACACTGGCTGTTTCCAAACGCGTTAGAAACATGACAGAAGACAAACGACGTTAAAGTAAAAGTAACATCCATTGTCGCTGGTTTAATCGCATTATATTCGAGTCGACGCAGAGTTCCGAACTTCGGCTGCCAGTTACTTTATTTATACATGGAACTTTAGCTACGGACTTATAAGTCTTATGGTATTATAGTGCGTTAATTTATGGGGTTGAATATGCATTAAAACGTTCCTTTCTTAATTTATATTCTTTAGGGTGTAAAATGCAATGTAAAAAACAACCTTAAACATATCACAGTAATCAATTAGTAGATGAATTACGTCAGTAAATGGATTTCGATACTTTGTAGTTTCGATAAGTTGTGATAAATAAAATAGATAATTTTCAGGAAACAATCTCACACAAATTGTCCTCGTCCGAATGTCCGAAACTGCTTGTACGGACTACGGTGAACTCATAGGCAAGTAGCTGTATATTTGAGTACAGTTCAAAGAGATGTATAATTTTTTTCACGTTATTCCATTGAAATAAGGTTCAGAAATGTACTTATACATATTTTTTTACTAGGCTGTAGGTACCTGCCTGGTGTCTGACGCCTCAGCATAATGCTGAGCGAGTGTCCGATTCCCTACCGCGAGGACACACTCCGTGCTGTTTCTGTCACATTGTTTGTTATCTTTCATTTGTCTATTTGTGTGTCTTCTGTGTAGTGTAGTGAATAAATGTATTTCTTCTTCTTCTTCTACCTTGTCGCAGCTATTAATGAGTTCTATTTTGAAACGGGAATTTATTTTTACAGCTAAAACTATCGCTGTAGCAATTTCTATTTCTTTTTCTATTTTTTATTTTTATTTTATGTCACCTTGTTTAACCCCAGATAAAAAGAGGCGGTGATCGGCTAGGGGCCCTGCATCACGAAGGCGACCCGAGCACCGGAAAAAAAATTAGGAAGCAAGAAAAGTTAAAGGCAATTAAGGTTAATTGCATTGCCTACTGGCCCCGACATGATTTATCCGGTCCTGCCTTTCTCTCGATTTAGTCTCGAATGCAGTGACAATGATGGAGCTAATGTAAATTCTAACATATAAGTTTTTTTAATTTTTTTTATTAGCCTATTTGGGTGTCCCACTGCTGGGCAAAGGCCTCCCCTGTTTTCCGCCATTCATCCCGATTGAGTGCATGCTCCCGCCATTCGCTTTGAAACGCGTCTAAGTCATCCCGCCATCTCCTTTTTGGTCTGCCTCTGCTCCGGCCATCTTGTAGGGTCCATTCGGTGGCAACCTTGGCCCATCGTTTTGGATGCATTCGGTAGACGTGTCCAGCCCAGTCCCACTTAAGCTTAGCGGTCTTGGCACCCACATCCGCAATACCAGTTTTGGAGCGCAGGTCGGTGTTTTTGATCTTGTCAGTTCTGCGAACACCGAGTATGCTGCGCTCCATTGCTCGCTGGCAAATCTTGAGTCGGGATTTTTGGGCTTCAGTCAGTGACCAAGTTTGGGCACCGTAGGTTAGGATGGGAAGAATACAAACGTCGACGAGTTTGCGCTTAAGTGAAAGTGGAAGGTTGCCTTTCATTAGCGCCTTCGTGGACCAGAAGCTCTTCCAGGCGTTTTATAACGTTACATATAAGTTAAAAGGTAATAACCGAATTCGCTGTCAGATTCAACCTTAAGATAAGTAATATAACCTATTACAGAACAACCTCAATCGTTTCAGCGTTACACAAGCAATCCACGTGCACTATCCAACAAACTTTAAAGTTTTAGGATATTAACTAAACCCTATAATATAACGTTGGCGCGTAAGCACGTTAGCCCGCGGGCGATCACGTTCTGGGTGCTCACCACGAAACACTACATTCGAAACTTCGGGCACCGAGTCCCTTTCACTCATCATTAGAGGCTCAATCGAGAGATAGAGATGGTGCTAACGTACAGTCGCGGAATGAAAAGGTTGGTGAACAATATCGTCTAGAATCCATCAATGGATTCATAGATTATTTTTTCTATGAACTTGATGATTCCATGTAGATTTTAATTTACTTACCATCGAATTTACCAAGCTGGAATAAGACTTACTCCGAGATTAGTCGATACTAATTCGGTGTTTAATGTAGGTATAATAAGACCTTATTCTCGTTTGATCTTATTCGCCCTTAGTGTTCTTATATCCATCATTGGATTAATGTAATTTTTTTTTAGACTAGGCATATCCTATCTATTCACTAAGGGAAAGGCCCGTTTAGTAGGTACGAGTTTTTAACCTGTTGGTGTCATTTGTATGGAAAAAATAAATATCATATTTTTGCAGACTTCGCTTACGCTCGAAGTCTTTATAGAGTAAAAAAACCGGGCAAGAGCATGTCGGACCATGCTCAGTGTAGGGTTCCGAAGCCGTAACGACAAACACAAAAATCTATCTCAAAAATCAACATGTATGAACCAATTTTCTATTTAAAGTTATTTGGCGCTGTCTTAGATGATTTTTAGTAGGTATAAACCCGTTAGTCGCCTGTATCTCAGGAACTAATTAAGTCTACTAAGTAGATAATGATTCTTTTTCTTATAAATTCGTATATAATATCTCAAACAAGAGCCAAGCTTTTAAGTGTGAGATCAGTATACCTACCTATGTAGGTAGTTAGGTATCTAAACTGCTTCAAACCGACTTTAAATTACAATAAAAGTTTAATCTTTTATAAAGTAATTAATAGAAATTGAAAAAAAAACAAGGGCCAGTAAATAGAATTTTTCATCACACTTGCTCGTAAATAGTGTCCTAACATGCTAGAAAAATCGACCGTAAATCCAAAATAATACCCTTTTTTTTACCATTACGTTACTTAAGTGCGTAATAGCTTTTTTTTTAAATATTATACGTGGACTCAAACTATCACAATACGTCAGGACCCCAATTCTTGTGCCATTCGATATGAAGTTTCATTCGAGATGAAATGTCAGTTGAATAATACTTCCTAACAATCTCGCATAATAAACTATTGATCTCATATGTCACTAGAATCGGACTCCGAACACGTTTGACATTATCTGTGGTAAGTCACAGACAATGACGTAGTCTGCCGCTCATAAGTTAAAAATATGATCTTTTGTCTGATTTTATTTCATTTCCTCGCAATTGTGATGAAAAACATTGTATGTTACACGGGTGGTAAAGGAAATACAAAGCTCGAGTCATTAAAGCCCTCAGCCTACGGCTTCGGGCTTCTAACAGACTCTCGTTTGTAATTCTTTCTTTACCACCCTTAATACACAATGTACTATTAAGTTTTCCAAACGATACTCGACTCAAATCAATAATCTAATCGATTATTTGTAAACTTTCAAATCGCAAATCGCAAACTTGTAGGTAGCATTTCGGGGCACGTCCGAACAGCATCTAGGCGCTCGCGCTTATGAGCGCGGCTGTCGCTCGATTTGGTACTTGCACAGTTCGACTCCCCCCGCGCGTGCAGGCCCTCCCCCGTTAACAATTTTTCTATCAAAGTTATCATAGGCGATTTTGATAGGTATAAACACTTTAGTCGCCTGTATCTCAGGAACTAATCATGTCTACTTAGCCGTGATAGTTTTCCTTTAAAATTCGTTATATGCGGTTTCGTTGAAGATTTTTTTCAGATTTTTAGTATTTGTAGTTTTGGCTGTAGGGGGGGGGGGGGGGACACTTGACTCTAACAAAAAATAGCGCTTTAAAGCTTAATATTTCATAAACGGATCCCTTAATCGAAAAATTGTTTTCATAAACCCGCAATATTTTTGAAAGACCTATCCAACAACACCCCACACTATGGGGTAGGCAAGAAAAAAAAAGGCATCCCCACGTTACGTGTAGGGGAGGTGCATTAAAAAAAAATATTTTTCAAAATTTTATTTTACCACTTTGTTGGCGTGACTAATATGTATATTCATGCTAAATTACAGCTTTCTAGTACTATGAGTCTCTGAGCTAGACTGGGGACGGACGGACGGACGGACGGACGGACGGACATGGCGAAACTATAAGGGTTCCTAGTTTGACTACGGAACCCTAAAAAAACAATGTTTAGTTTCAAGGTAAAAGAAAAACTTTTAGAGGTTGCACAAATTAACCACTTACGCTATAGCAGATTTTCCATGTTATTATTTTTCCAAAAACAACAAACAATAACTAACTTTCCAGTCAACTTATGTTATACTTAAGTATGTCAAACACTAATGGTATCGACCATCACCCAATCGATCATAACCATTTTTAGGGTTCCGTAGTCAAACTAGGAACCCTTATAGTTTCGCCATGTCCGTCCGTCCGTCCGTCCGTCCGTCCGTCCGTCCGTCCGTCCGTCCCCAGTCTAGCTCAGAGACTCATAGTACTAGAAAGCTGTAATTTGGCATGAATGTACATATTAGTCACGCTAACAAAGTGGTAAAATAAAATTTTGAAAAATATTTTTTTTTAATGCACCTCCCCTACACGTAACGTGGGGATGTCTTTTTTTTTTCTTGCCTACCCCATAGTGTGGGGTGTCGTTGGATAGGTCTTTCAAAAATATTGCGGGTTTATGAAAACAATTTTTCGATTAAGGGATCCGTTTATAAAATATTAAGCTTTAAAGCGCTATTTTTTGTTAGAGTCAAGTGTCCCCCCCCCCCCTACAGCCAAAACTACAAGTATTAAAAATCTGGAAAAAATCTTCAACGAAAGCGCATATAACGAATTTTAAAGGAAAACTATCACGGCTAAGTAGACATGATTAGTTCCTTAGATACAGGCGATTAACGGGTTTATACCTACTAAAAATCATCTAAGACAGCGCCAAATAACTTTAAATAGAAAATTGTTTCATACATGTTGATTTTTGAGATAGTTTTTTGTGTTTGTCGTTACGGCTTCGGAACCCTACACTGAGCATGGTCCGACATGCTCTTGCCCGGTTTTATTTCTGCCTGTTGTGGCTTCTGAGAATTGCATACATACATACATTAAATCACGCCTGTTTCCCGAGGGGTAGGCAGAGACCACTTCTTTTCATTTGCTACGATCTTGACAAATTTCTTTCGCTTCTTCCACATTCATACATCGAGTCATGCACGCACGTCGGTTTCGGGTACTTAAGATTCGGCCCTTTTCCAGTATTTCTCCGATTTGACTCGAAAAAGTACGCCTAGGGCGGCCCCTTCCGACTCATCCACTCACTCACTTTCGATCTGTACTCGTATATCTCTTTCGTCAATCTTCTTTCATCCATCCATAATCGCATAATCATGAAAATTTATTCAAACAGTGGTCAAAGTGTGCAACCCCTAAATACCAACTAATTTTAAAATAATTTTGATTACTGTTTTTTTAGACTAAGCAAGAATTCGAGCGAAGTCATTAAAAATAGGAAAGTGTGGAAATTGAAACACCCTACGTGGGCCCGTTGTTAAATAAACGAATATACTTATAGATGCGTCACATTTTCGATTTTTAATCTTTAATCCAGTGTACTGCCCCTGGCCAATTAGCATATGAATAATAAGATTTGAGATCGGGACCGCAAACTATTAAACAATTGATTGAGTGCTTTCCATGTCTGTCAACAAACTGTTCTTCGTTTTCATTTGGGGATAGGAATTAATGTACCATCTAAACATCCAGCTACCATCGGCATTCCAGCCAGTGAATGAAATAATTCAATAACGTGTTCCATATTTTCTGGCCACTTAACATAAGTTGGTATTCACTACAGGGTTCACAGCACGGCACACACTCGATGTTTCGATTTTTAATTTTTAATCTTCAAATAACTACGGATACGGATCAAACAACTGGGCCGAAGCTTCATTTCCATAATTAACATCAATATAAATTACCAAACTTACAACAACATTAAAAACAAATATGGCCGTAAGGGGGCCCGGCGTTCGAAAAGCCTGTTGGGAAGGGGGCTATATTTTATCAAGGCTTGCTGATAAATTGCCCCAAATTCAATTTAAAAGGGTAATGTTTGTGCCCCTATTACGATGTCACTCGACGCTAGCCTATAAACTCTGTCGGTCCACTGAACAATTGAAATATCGCTATACCTTCGCTGTATAAAAATGGACCGTGGGTTTACTACAGGTTTTCGAGGTTAGGTTTTTAGATTAATTGGAATTCACCTCGTTTTACGATGTAGGCTTATTGAAAAACCAGCCGGGGCCTTTTTACGAATTTAAACAATATAGCTTTTGGCGTGTTATCGTATAGTTAGAAAACTTAAAACGTCCTCTTGCATTTAGTTGTTGTACAAAACTAATATGAGTTTACGTCTTTCAAATATAGAATGTCGAACGGTTTCTGTTGTCCGCGACTCGTATGACGCTCGGATCTCCCGTTCTATCTAGTCTGTAACGATAGAGCGACAAGCGAGAAAGTACAACTTGTGCTACCCGTGCTGATGTGTTACAGATATGTACATGCAAGAGGACCTTTACTTGAGTTTTTTTACTTATATTTGTTTTTAACTCGACCGCCATTGCTGTCAAATAAATAAGAGCTATCAAAACCATGACAATACGGTAACAGGCCAAAAACCATAATAGTACATTACTTAACAAGGGCTGTAAAAGAAAGAAAGCCCGAAATCGCAGGTATTTGAGACCCGAGCCGTAGGCGAGGGTTGTAAATATGCGATAGAGGGCTTTCTTTTTTACTGCCCGTGATGAGTACACAATTTTACGTCTTCACCTGGCCACAATGCGAGTTTTACCGTGCGCGCAGCGTGCGATAAAACTCACATTATGGCCAGGTGTTACGTAAATACTTTTACGTCGTAGAAAAAAGGTCCAGGGCCACTATTCTACGAACTACGTCATTCGAAATTTCGGGTCCTTATCACTTCGTCACTCGAGGTCGAGAGCCGAGAGAAATCAATGGAGCTAACCCAACTTCGAACTTAGATTTTCATATAAACTTTCTGTTGCCCAGTTATACTCTTAAAGCATTTTATAGTTAAGCAACGGACAAATTATCAATCAGTGTGTTCAAGCTGTTCCATCGTAGGTACATACAAACAACATTTTAAGGCTTGTAGCATACTTGGTGTAGCTCTTAAAACTGGCGTGTCTAAAATGAGTTACAGATGTAGTGTCAAATGACAAAGTGACAAATGACAGCATTTGTCATTTGACACTAAACAATAAAGTTCCATTTTAATGGACATGAAAACGTCACTCATTTAATACAATCATTGATTGACAGTTCGGGTGCCATCGTATTCCGATTGAGATCCGAGTTTTCCCGAAGGAAAATCATTTTGCACTACATCTGTATCTGGCTCGATCGTCCGTTCGATCAGAGGCCCTACTTTGAAAATTGAAGTTCGAAGTTACGTTAGCTCCATCCTTTTCTCTCGATTTAGTCTCGAATGACAAGTGACGGAGCAAACGTAACTTAGAACTTGGTTTTTCTTTTGATATTTTGTATGTGTGTTAGTTTGTTACTCCTTACGGACTCATTTAGATGTAATTGAGAAACACCACATACCTAGGCTGCTGTTCATCCCGAAAAAAATCAATGTTCCCGAGGGAAGTACGGTAGTAGATATCTACACGGACGAAGTCATGCTTGGAAGCTAGTTAAGAGACCACGTAAATGATAAACTATTATTCCGCGTTCTGGATCTCAATAACTATGTGCCTGTTCTTTAGATATATCAAACTCGATCATATTTCCGTTCATTGTTTTTTTTTATTGTGCAATAAAGAGTTTACGTACATACATACATACATATTTCCTTCAGACTGTTATACGTGAAGACACGATTAGGAACCAAATCCTCGATAGTTTTATATTTTAAACATTACACCGTTTTCGCAATTTTTAAGTTAAATCTTAGAAACCATACGATATTTAACAATGATTTTTGATTCAATAGTTAAGTATTTATGAATTCTTAATCCTGGTAAACCGGATTTTGAATACATGTTGTGGTTATAAAATAAACAGCAATTATTTGAATTCGATCTCCATCTCATGTTCTTCAAGCTATACGTAAAGCCATCCCTTTCCGTTCTTGTGCTGGTGTGGCAGCATAATGTGGCCTCTTATATTTATCCTCGTAAGACCCAAAGTCCTACATATAGGACTTCGTCAAAGTGACTTTTGACTTTATAAGATTCTTTTTCAAACTAACGAAATTAGACGTATACTTTACGAGGTTAAATAGTAAAGCGATGACAGTTCGAGTTCCACGCGTACCTACCATATAAAAACCTTATATCAACGTAAAATACTCGATTAGCGATTTCATCGGCGATACGTTTATGCGCTGGTAGACCCCCTCACTTTTTATCGCTACGGTGTCCGTGCGGTGAGATTTTACGAGAGATATTAGGGTTGCTATTATAAAGTTAGGGGTGTTGCGACGCTGGACATGTTTTTTAAAATTTAATTGCGCGATCACGAGTGTTATGTACTTAATAAATATTTATCGAATTCGCAAACAAAAATCTTAAAATAAGTCACTTAGGGCGGATTCGACCAAACGAGAATAAGGCCTAGAACGTAGAATAAACGCTGAATTGGTATAGACTAATCTCGGAGTAAGTCTTATTCCAGTTTGGTAAAATCAATGGTAAGTATGATAACTATGATAGATAAATACGAGTATATCGCAGAAATTGATCTAGTTTCTCGAAACTATCTATGCTTGTACAACATAACTTATACATTCATACTTACATATCGAGCAATCACATTCTTTGTCCGTGGTCCTACTGCGTACTCCTACTGACCAATGATTTATATTTGAATATCAAATTATCAGGGTCTATTTCTGGGTGGTTTGGTTCTCCGGGCCAGCTGCAATACTAACATAACCTTAACCTTCCTTCCTTCCTTTTGTGTTATATTCTTCTACTTGTACACTTGTTTATTCGTTGCACAACCTTTCACTCTTCTCAATCTCTCAAGGAGAGATCCCTTAAAGGGATAAGTGCGCCTTTGTACATATTTTTATTTTAATTGTATTGTTATGGTTTTTCTTTTGTACAATAAAGTGTTTACATACATAAATACATACCTACCTCATATTTATGATACTAATTTTGGTCATTAGGACTACGCAATAGGACCACGGGCAAATACCCTCTAAAATATTAAGTCCTAAGTTACCTTTTATTTCGTACAGACATAACATTCAAATTGAAATATAATAATACCCACAGTGCGGCGGTACAGAACCCTCGGTGCGCGGCTATGACTCGAACTTGACCGGTTATTCAAACTTAATCGTCTTTAACTGACTTGAGTGCCGTCGTTATTTAGTCCACCCTCGACCTCGTCGTCACTTAGTAGATAGGCCACACTTTGAAAATTCGAAGTTCCTCCATCCCTTTTTCTCCATTTAGTCTCAAATGATGAATGATAGGGATTGGAGCTAACGAACTTCGATTTTCAAAGTACGGCCTCTGATTAGACTGATGTCAAACGAAAACACATTTTTAATAGTAAAAAAATACTATTAGTTAGATAAAAACCCCCGATATTATTATAGTGAACTCTTCTTTCAGAGCAGATAACTTTTAAACCAATTTTCATGAAACCTAGGTAAGAACCACGGCTAGAAAACCTGATTTCAAATAAAAAAGCCAAGCCAAGTCCAAATCACCCGTTTAAGGCTACAAACGCACTACCTACTTAGTGCCTAGAGACTACTCGCCAGGCGACTCGCTAGTCTGTATAGTGCCCGGCCGTTAACAAGTCAATCCTGACAGCTGTCATCGCAGTACAATTTATAACCTATTCTTGGGTTTGAGGTTATAATTTGTACTGAAATGACAGGTGTCAGGATTAACTTCTTATCGGCCGGGCACTATAGGCGCTAAGCAGGCCGCCTCTCTGTGCGATTGTAGTCTAAGAGCTACACTCACACACACACATACCGGTCAAACTTATGACACCCCTCTTTTTGCAACGGGGGTTAAAACAGTTTTAAAGACGATGCACTCAAACCAACAAAAAATTAAAAAAACCTCTTTAATGTATAACGAAACGGGATCATTTATCGGCATGTATGATGCAGGCTTAAAAGTTAGTGAATGGAGCCCTTTTTTCAAAATTGAATTTCGAAATTACGTTACCTCCTTTTCCCTCGATTTTGTTCGTAGCAGTAATATCCAGTAAATTTACACAGTGTAGTTCCTCGGAAGCACATACGGGGCAGTTTCCATTATCCTTGAAAGGTAAGTAAACTGCCCGCCATAGCCTCAAGGGGTTAGTATACTAGCACGTCTGCTTTATGCCTAGAGGACAGGGACACAGTTTCTAGAATGTTTTTTTTAGTAGGGGAGCCCACGACACTACACCTAGTTCGATTAGACTACTGGATGATATATGTATATGTAATTAGTCACGTCGTTGAAAAAACCTGGCAAAGGTTTCTTTTTGTTATAAGTCCCATGTCTAGCATGGTAATAAGGCTTCCAAGGTTCGTTTATTCGGGTTATCACTAGTAACAGCTGGGTATTTTTTTCCCATCTGTTGCCACTGGTAACTTAGTGGGAATTAAAATTCCCAGCTATTACCACTAAACTAATTGGTGGTAACAACTGGGTTTTTTTCCGAGTAGTTACCACCAATTTCTTTAGTGGTAAGAGATTTGGGTTCCCTCTGGGAAACAGGCGTGATTTAATGCACCTATGTATATATATCTGTTAATTTAGGAGTTTAAAGGCCACGCTGGCAGTGTGTAACGGTCAGTTAATGACTATTAAGTCGTACCTTACTGCCGTACTCAGAGAGATCTCAATTAAATTTAATGCTTGATTAAAGTTGCTGCTGTCACATTCTTTGCAATAGAATAAGACAACACGTCACTAAACAAGCATTAAATTTAATTGACGTCTCTGAGTGGGGCAGTTAGTGACGATTTTTTATCCACAATTTTGAAAAAGGAACGCGTTACATACGTACATACATAAACTTACGCCTTCATTCCCAGAGTGGGGTAGGCAGAGCTACAGAATTACCAACAACTCTAAAAACTTGTTGATAGTTCTGTCACCATAATTTTACACAATCAGGCCAAGATGTTTAGCGTATTAGTGACAAGTTGCAAACCGATCGCCTAGCAATACTGAAAGCCTTTATTCCCTTAGTCGCCTCTTACGACATCCACGGGAAGACATGGAGTGGCACTATTCTAACCCGGCAACCACACAGCGAGGAACGAGTTAATTGTCTCTAAAATGTCACTGAGTATGACGGTTACAAGTTTTAGTTTTTTTTACGTTCATGATCTTCAGCCTGTATTAATAAACTCATCTTGGCTGAGATGCCCGTCACAAGATACGTCAAAGTAAACGTCAAACCATTGAACACTGTCATTTTTGACACATAACGAGACGAGCATTAGAGTTGAGATCAGTTTATTAATACGTGCCTTTAGACCCTACCCTCTCTCTTTGATCCTACTCTACTCTATTACTAAACGTAAAACTGTACGGCAACCTACTTTCCGATCATTTTGAAGCCAGCTCCCCTTTGACTATTCTGAAAGACTGAATAAAAAAAAACCTTGTTATCGAACCTCCATCGTCGATTCCATTAGTCTAGTACAAAGAAACCTAAGTTTTTCCCAAGGAGAGCCCGAACAGAACAAAAGATCAATTTGCATGGTCATTTGTTAGAAACTACAAAGAGAGGTCTGAAACTTAGACAGTGCTTCCATTTATCAAACTCCACGCAAAATCGACAGCCGAACTAAGATATATACGGAAACAATAGAATTTCCGATCCAAAAAAAGGTTGACCCATTCGTTTTCGCAGGACACTTTTTTTCCTGACCAATTGCCTGAAAGTAATTTTAAGCCCAAGACCAGTTATTTATATGTATTACTTTGGTTTTATGGCCAGTCCATAGATATCTAATTGGAGCTCGTAAGTTTTAACGGTTTTTATATACACACATTTAAAAAAGCGCGGGTAAATGTGAGCATTTTGTGACACTGGCCACTAATAAAATGCTTTTTGTTTTCTTTTTCAGGCTAATATAAAATAAGGTCTTTATAAAATAACACTAATAAAATAACCGAAGTCAATAAATAATATCAGTTTTGGTTACATAAATAACTATAAAACATTTTTACATCGTATCACGTTGTACGATTTTATTATTTTTAACCGAATACTACGCATATTTTCCGGTTAATTGACCATAGGCAACTCTTTCTTTAATCTAAACCTCAATTATATAAATTCTTATTCATTCTTATACACACCTCAAACCCATTAGTGGAATGAAATGACTCGAGTTTTTTCGCCTGTGACATGCAATAGGTGCATGACGCAAATTGGACAGGTGTCGATGTCACCGCGGATCTTTAGAATCGACGCGTCGTTATATACAGCTACTAGAGTTAACGAGATTTCGGCGCGCAACTTGGTTAGGGTTGCCACAGAAAACATAGACTTTATGTTAGACACGAACTTAAAGAAAAAACAAACGTAATTGTTGAATCCTTGAAGAGGTGACTGGACTTGGAGGCGGTGAGTAATGAAATATTGGCTTATAATAATTTAAAAAAACGACCATAAGCGAGTTATACTCCAGGGTTCCGTTTTGAAGATTGGAAACTAGAATCTGTGTTCCGACATGCTCTTGCCCGGTTTTTACCATTTTGGTTCGGAGCTAAAAAGGCTTGTTTCCAATGTCAATGTATACAAGAAAGAAGAACGAGGTAATCTTTTAAGGTTTTGATAACGCGCGGATTCAGCTAGATCCGGGCAATTTATTCATGAAAGATTGAAGATTGCATTGAGGTCAACATTTAAATAGCATTTAATGCCAAATTTCATTAGTTTTTTTTCATTGTAAGCCTGAAGCTTTATTCTACTTTATCGGTACACTTCTTGTTATCGTATTGTTTTAACTCGGCTGCCACTTTAGATAAAACTAGGTCAAGATATGATTATGTAGGTAAATTACGTCCAAAGACTTGTCTTCGACAATTATAGTAAGTGTGTACGCGTTTGCCTGAGGGGCCAGGGACGAAATTAGTCGTCATTTTTGACTATTTAATAGCGATATGATATTGATTAAGTATAGACATTTTTTTTGCGTTAGTACTTAGTTTTAACAAACAATATTTAGAGAATAGAGTTCTGTTACTGGTACATTCGGGTAAAACTGTGGTCTACCACCCTACGGTCGAAGTTCATTTGAACGTCATGATACAAGTTACATTTTCCTTGGAATAGTATTATGACAGTGACTTTGACCTTAGCGATAATTAGATCTCACAGAAACTTTTCTCAAAACTGGTAGAACTCTTTCTTGGCCGACCGTACACGTAGAGTAAATTATTTCTACAGTAGGTACGCGTAGCAACCCTACGCCACATGCGACAAGCCTCAACTCAAGTCGACAGGATCGCTCGCGATTGCCTAATAAAGGCCTGCAGCGTGCGAGATTTCAATTTGGGCTACACGATAGACCCCCGACTCGAGTCTGGTAATGGAACTATGCTAGCCTGATTCCGTCCAATCGTGCAGGTGAGGTTGCATTTTGATCTTGCGATTGGGAGCCGATTGCCTGGATTTGTGGTAGGGAACCGACGACGAGAAACTGAGTAGTAGGTAGTAGGGCTATTTTGAAAATTGAAGTTCGAAGTTACGTTAGTTCCGTACCGCCTGACTCGCACACCGAAGCATTTGTCTATCTACGCTTCAAAAGTGGCCGAACAGATGAACGGACGGACGGACGGTGTAGACTTAGCGTTAGTCCCAAAATTAATTCCTGCTTTTGCAGTTTTTTCCTTAGAAACACGTATTCTGTAGGGGAATGTATCGAAACTTTTTATGTACTTGTCTTACACCATCATAATTAAGTATAATTTTTAGAATTATTTTTCTATTACTTACTACTAATTAGTTCTGGAGAAAATTCAGAGTTTTGACATATTTTCCTGCTCAACTACGCGTGCATACATTTATTTCTTATCCTATGTTAGATTCATTGTTTTATATAATGCTAGGTTAAGTTTTATAATTGAATATTTAAAAAATGACTAACTGTTGAGTTTCTCACGGCGTTTCTTCTCAGCAGTGTCTCTTGCGAAGCGCTGGTAGATTTTTGACGTGTAAAAGTGCCCGTGCGGCCTACTTACTGAATAAACTTCTTTTTTTTTATGGCATAGAGAAGACAAACGAGCACACAGGCCACCTGATGGTAAGTGGAAACTGTGACCCATAGACATTCGCATTCACAAGACTGCAATGCAATCCTAAGACTGCAAATGCGTTGCCAATCCTGAGGACTAAGATGGAATGCCTCTATGCTAGTCATTTCACCGGCTGTCTTATCCCCAAACCGGAACACAACAATGCGAACACTGCTGTTTGGCGGTAGGTTAATGGAATATATGGTATATGGAATGGGTTCTTTAATTTTTTATCTTTTTACCTTTAAACATTACTAAACGATTTGCCATTTTACAGCATTATTTTTTATCCCAGTGTAATAACTAGTAGCCCGCCGCATTGTCTGCAACCCTACGAGCCGGGTTCGATTCCGGCTCGACCCCTACATCTAACATTAAAATAAGGACAAACGATGCATCAAGACTACGATTAGGGAGTCCAATATAGACAACTAGAAGACGTCCCACTACTCCCCCTTCTTCCCGTTGGGGTTCGAGTTTCGTAAAATCCATTCATAATGCACCCCTAGACGTCAAGGAACCTACGTGCCAAATTTGGAATCAAACCCCTATTAAATAAAAAAAACCCGATTCAATAAAAAAAAATCGCTTCGATTTGGGCCCACCCCTTTCAGAGCTAAGTATATTTATTTATTTATTTATACTTTTTATTTATTTAGCGCTACAAATAGATAGACATAGGCGTCAAACTAAGCACTGTGTACTATAACTTATTCTGTGGCACTGTGGCCCTGGACAAGATGAATTGCAAGATTTGCAAGATCGCTATCGTTATCGAAAATGTATAGGATTGAAGTAACCTGTCAGATGATCGTGTCGAGCGTCTACGTCAATTCCATACATTTTGTCAGTTTTCGAAAATCGTTTACGGAACTTGTCTAACCTCACTGATTCACCATCGATATATTGTGTTTTAAGATGAATTGCGCGAGATTTGCGAGATCGCTATCATTATCGAAAATTTATAGGATTGATGTGAGCTGCTGGACTGTCGTGTCGGACGCTTACAGTCAATTCCATTTTGTACAGTTTTCGAAAATCGTTTACGGAACTTGTCTAACCTCACTGATTCACCATCGATATAATTGTGTTTTAAGATGAATTGCGCGAGATTTGCGAGATCGCTATCGTTATCGAAAATTTATAGGATTGATGTGAGCTGCTGGACTGTCGTGTCGGACGCTTACAGTCAATTCCATTTTGTACAGTTTTCGAAAATCGTTTACGGAATTTGTCTAACCTCACTGATTCACCATCGATATAATTGTGTTTTAAGATGAATTGCGCGAGATTTGCGAGATCGCTATCATTATCGAAAATTTATAGGATTGATGTGAGCTGCTGGACTGTCGTGTCGGCCGCTTACAGTCAATTCCATTTTGTACAGTTTTCGAAAATCGCTTACGTTAGCGTTACGCATCTTGTCTAGAGCCTCTGATCTTTGATCAAATCGACAGTACATCTAACATTTATTCAGATGCTCCGGGTTCTTACTTGGTTTTTTTTTTAGGGATCCGTAGTCAAACTACGATCCCTTATAGTTTCGACATGTCCGTCCGTCCGCAGCCTAGCACAGAGATTCTTAGTACTAGAAAGCTGTAATTTGGAATGAATATACATATTAGTCACGCCAACAATGTGGTAAAATAAACCGTTGAAAATAGTAGATTGTACAACAAGGGCATAAAACAAACCATTCTTTCCGAGAGTTATGGTATCCAACCGAGCCGGCAGGCGAGGTTGGATAATTAAGTCGAGGATAAAATGGGTTTTAAGACCGAGTTATACACTCTGCTTTTCACTTCGATTACGAGGAAATAAAACAGTGATAACTGATAATGTAAAAAAACTTTAATTAAAATGTCTGTTCAATAAGTTATTTTGCATTTTTTTCCATGAGTGTGTTAGGTGTGAGCTTTATTTCCTCTTCACTAGACGACATTTTAACTAAATTCCATAACACAACAAGTTTTGCAAAGAAAATAACTAATTAATAGTCCAAAACCTCTTTCCCGCCACTGTATTTCTGTCTAATTTTTTTATTATTTTCTGTTTGCGATTTTTGACTTAGGTCGAACGCAATACTGCCAAGTTTATACCTACGTTGATTTTTTAATGTTCTTGATAATAATGCTTGTTTTTAATAGTTATAAATTTATTTTTTGTTAGATGCAACTACGATGCAAATATAAATAAAATTAAAGTAAATTTATTCAAATAACATGTTTATTTAATGTAGTCACCTCGTCTGTCTGGCTGTAGGGCTTAATTGTCTTAGTCTAGATGACGACAACCATTTATGCACTAGTGCATAAAATGCGATTTTATGCAGCCTATACCCTACCCAGCATAAAGAAGGACTTTACGAGCATGAGAAGTGAAAAATGTTTTTTTGATGTACTTCCCCTACACGTAATGTAAGGATGTTTTTTTTTTCTCGTCTACCCCATAGTGTTGGCGGTATCGTTGGATAGGTCTTAAATATTAAGCTTTAAAGCGCTAATTTTTGTTAGAGTCAAGTGTCCCCCCCCCCCTACAGCCAAAACTACAAATACTAAAAACCTGTTTTTTTTTTAAATGATCGTGCATAAAACGATTTTATCCTGTAACCGCATTATCCCAGTGTAATAACTAATAACCCGCCGCATTGCCTGCAATCCTACGAGGCGGGCTCGGAATCGACCCCTACATCTAGATCTGACTCGTTCGACATCGCGCTCGGTTACCGCATGCGACTATTGAATGCCACGCCACAATGGTGGCTAGAGGATGCGAGTCAAAAAAAAAACTTTTTTTTATTATGGCATAGGGATTGGTAGACAAACGAGCACACAGGCCACCTGATGGTAAGTGGAAACTGGGACCCATAGACATTCGCATGTCTCGCATTCACAAGACTGCAATGCAATCCTAAGACTGCAAATGACACGGACACGGTTTCTGTAGGAGAATGTATCGAAACTTTTTATGTAGTTGTATTACACCATCATAATTAAATATAATTTTCATAATTATTTTTCTATTACTTACTACTAATTAGTTCTGGAGAAAATTCAGAGTTTTGACACATTTTCCTTTTCAACTATGCGTGAATACATTTATTTCTTATCGTATGTTAGATTCATTGTTTTATATAATGCTAGGTTAAGTTTTATCATTGTATATTTAAAAAACGACTAACTGTTGAGTTTCTTGCGGCGTTTCTTCTCAGCAGTGGTCTCTTGCGAAGCGCTGGTAGATTTTTGACGTGTAAAAGTGCCCGTGCGGCCTACTTACTGAATAAACATCTTTTATCTTTTTTTTTAATGCGTTGCCAACCCAGAGGACTAAGATGGAATGCCTCTATGCTAGTCATTTCACTGGCTGTGTTATCAACAAACCGGAACACAACAATGCGAACACTGCTGTTTGGCGGTAGGTTAATGGATAAGATGGTGGTAGCACTGGTAGCGATCCGGACGGACCCTGCACAAGGTCCTACCACCCGCAAAAAAATCCAATCCAACTTATTCTAATCTAGCAATCCACCCTGGCTTCAGGTGAGTTTTTTATAACACCCGTACTTAAACCAGAATGTATTTAAATGTTGGGTCCTTACCTATGAAATTGGCGTTTTATATGGAGATTTTTATGAAAACAGTAGTTTTCATACATTACATTTTACGGATTATTGAGTAACGTAAAATGCAAACCAAACAAAATTCTGTCAGGAATATTGGACACTTCTAAGTTATATTTTACATATCTTAATTACTCAAAAATAGTTACCTTCATAAAACTCTGCGTAATTGAAACACTTGAACTCGCAGCACATGAAAAGAGTTGAGTTCACACTTTAATTTTAAATATTAAGTAAGAAATTGAACCATATTATTTGTATCTAAAACCTTTGTAACATAGTCTATTAATGAAATTTAATAATAATTTGGAAGTTGATTTGATATGAATAAATTCCGTATGAGAAATAAAACACGTAAAAAACGCCAATTTCATAGGTAACGCCCCAATATATAAAAGAAGAAGCTGACTGAGTTACTGACGTATGCGCAGCTTAAGTCGCTGAGTCTAGAGATTTCAAATGTAAAATGACATACTTTCCGCACTTACATCAAAATGTACTAATTTTGTAATTATTAAATCTTTTATCTTATAGCGTCTTGCACCACTGTGGCAGCGCCAGCCCGGATCGAGTTAATTTGGCAGCTATCGCACCGGGCGCGATCACACGGAAAATTGCCCCTCTTCCCCATTTCATTACGGACCATTATGCCGTGCTAAGATCAAGGATTCTTCGGCAGACAATTTGTTTGATGTTAGGTAGAAATTAGACTTTAAGTAAGGGGTAAGAAATTATAGAGAAGAAATATGTAAATTATTAAAAGTGCTCTTCCACTCAATTGGAGCTGTGTATAATAGGTACCTTACAGAAGGAATTTCGTCGATTACGCAATACGAGTATGTTGCCATCAAGTCTAACCTTGTAAACTACATGCTCAATAAAGGGCTCTTAGGTAAAACTATATTGTCTTTGACCATATACCTATATAGAGATTCGTAAGCCGCCAGGGGGAAACATGGCCGATTGAATAGTCTGACTTTTAATTTTGATTTAAGTTATTTACTGACATTTTAACATTAACTGCCACACTAAAACTTGATTAAAGCTGCTGCTGTCACTTTCTTTGCTATAGCAATAGAATAAGACAACACGTCAATAAACAAGCATTAAATTTAATTGACGTCTCTGAGTGTGGCAGTGAGTGCGTTACCTTTTTATTAGATTCTAATTCATAAAAAGAAAGATTATTAAATTACTTGTGGTTATTATGATTTTTTAGATTTCCGTTTTCCTAAATGTTGAACTCAAAATGTGTAATTTTCTCTGGAGTTACGTGCCCCCCACACTGCCAAAACTACAAGTAATATAAAACTGAAAAATCTCACTTTGTAAGGGCCACTATATAAACAGGATATGTTTTGTAAGAGGGACTTTGAATTTACCATCAAAGCAATAAAGTTCAATAACGTTCGATAATGCCATTTTCAGTTTATGAAGATAGGAAATAAACCTTGTTCTTATTGTAACACAGTTTCAATTAAAGTGCCTTGATACATCGTATTGCACACTGGCCTTATTATGATATGAGGTTCAATTGAACCATACAGTGTGTCCCTGGATAAAGTGCACAAACGAATAGGGATGAAACTAGACACAATTTTATCGACAAAAAAAAAATAAAAAAAAATTACCACCTTTATTTATTTTTTTATGATTTTTAAAAAAAAGTCATAGTACGCAGAGGACCTCATCGGAACAAATCAAGATATTTTGGCTCCTGTGGGCTCTATTGATTTGAAACAAACGGAATTATAATCACAAAAGTTTATTTGTGTCAATGAAAATAGAAAAAAATGAGAAAAAATGACATAAACCCTAAAAATAATGACTTTTCCTATGAATTTTGTGTTTTTTTTTCTCGAATTTTTAGTATTTACTCGATTTACTCAAAATTATGCCCATCTTACCTCATGTTATTTTTACCAGTAATGGTTGTGTATCTCATTGCCTTTTATTTAAAAAAATAACCAAGTGTCTCGCACAATTACAAGATCCTTAATGAGCGGCCAAACAAAGACATTGCGTTTACACTTAATTAGGTAGCCGCTCAGGTTGAAACCCTTAATGGAGGATTAGGATTACATTTTGGGTTTCTTGCACAATTATAAGATTATTAATGAGTGGCCAAACAATGACATAATGATTACGCTTAATTAGGTTGTCGCCCAGGTAGATTATTGTCCTTACTCTTTATTGAATTTTATTTGGGGTGGGGCGGGGAATACATGTTAGGATTAGCATAAATAGTGATAAGATAAGGTTTAGTTCATCAGTTACTTCGAATCATTCGTCGTTACTTATTCTCAGTTACAACTACTTCTACTATCAGGATTTCATAAAATGCCCCGTTTAAGTGAGTTCACGCACAGAGATCTCGCCGACATCCACTTTTATTATGGAATGGCGAGAGGTAATGCCAGAGCTGCTCGTTTATTATACATGGCAGCATTCCCGAACAGGAGACCTGTACCGTCTGCTCGTAATTTTCAAGAACTTCACAGACGATTGTCGAATGGACTTCGATTGGATCGAGATCGCCGAGAACAAGCAGGAGTAGTGATTGATGGAGCTGTTGAGGAAGCCATACTAAGAAGTTTATTTGCTGATCCGACGACCAGTATTCGGCGGTTGGCCTTGCAGCATGGAGTTTCAAAATCATCGGTTTGGCGGATTTTTAAAAAAGGAGGTCTTCACCCATACCACTACCAACGAGTTCAACATCTACACGACGACGTAGACAGGGTACCAAGATGTGTGCTGTCTTCTTGGATTCAACGGCAGATCAGGAACGATCCTGAATTCACCCAAAAAATTCTGTGGATGGATGAGAGTCAGTTTACACGACATGGGCTCACAAACTGCAGGAATCTACATGAATGGAACCCCAAGGGAGAAAATCCTCACCTCAAAAGGTCGTCAAAATTTCAAGTGCAGTTTTCGATAAATCTGTGGGCTGGACTAATTGGTGACATGTTCATTGGCCCTATTTTTCTCCCCAGAACTTTGAACGGTCCCAGATTTTTAGAACTTTTGAGAGAAGATCTGCCCCTTGAATTGGAGGATGTGCCCTTGGAGACTAGAAGAACAATGTATTTACAAATGGATGGATGCCCGGCCCATTACGCACTTGACGTAAGGGGATTTCTCAACGCCTCTTATGCTAATCGTTGGATTGGCCGACAAGGGCCAGTGGCGTGGCCAGCACGCTCACCAGACATGACACCACTGGATTATTTCCTTTGGGGCACAATGAAACAGAGGGTATACAGCGTCCCTATCAACACAGAAGAGGAATTGCGTGGCAGAATTGTCCATTGTGTAAATTACATAAAAAATAACCCGGAAATGATACGTCGAGCAACTCAACAAATAGCAGTACGTGCAGGATTGTGTTTGCAAGAGCGGGGTGGGCATTTTGAACAGTTATTAGATTAAATAAGTAATTATGAAATTCCATAATTCGTTTTATTTTATAATCCCATACCCAAAATGTAATCCTAATCCTCCATTAAGGGTTTCAACCTGAGCGGCTACCTAATTAAGTGTAAACGCAATGTCTTTGTTTGGCCGCTCATTAAGGATCTTGTAATTGTGCGAGACACTTGGTTATTTTTTTAAATAAAAGGCAATGAGATACACAACCATTACTGGTAAAAATAACATGAGGTAAGAATGGCATAATTTTGAGTAAATCGAGTAAATACTAAAAATTCGAGAAAAAAAAACACAAAATTCATAGGAAAGGTCATTATTTTTAGGGTTTATGTCATTTTTTCTCATTTTTTTCTATTTTCATTGACACAAATAAACTTTTGTGATTATAATTCCGTTTGTTTCAAATCAATAGAGCCCACAGGAGCCAAAATATCTTGATTTGTTCCGATGAGGTCCTCTGCGTACTATGACTTTTTTTTAAAAATCATAAAAAAAAAATAAAGGTGGTAATTTTTTTTTATTATTTTTTTTGTCGATAAAATTGTGTCTAGTTTCATCCCTATTCGTTTGTGCACTTTATCCAGGGACACACTGTATAATACTTAAGATACATGAGACTAGGGTTATTCCACCTGTTACCACCAATTTGTTACCACGTAACAGCTGGGATTTTTTTTCCCACCTGTTACCACTGGTAACTACTGGGAATAAAATTTCCCAGCTGTTACCACTAAACTAAAAAACTTTTCTCCCCAGTAGTTATCACCAAATATTTTAGTGGTAACAAATGGGAAAAATATTCCCACTTGTTACCACCGAGTACTTTAGTGGTAACAGGTGGGAATAAATATCAGGGACAATGTCACACCAATTGACCTAGTTCCAAACTAAGGTCTAGGCTACTAGACAACGATATAAATACCTACTTACATGGAGAAATACTTAAATACATAGAAAACCCGCATGACTCAGGAATAAATATTCGCGATCATCACACACATACTCGTATCTGCCCTTACCGGGATTTGAACCACCGCCAGCATCGTAAGCTAGGTCACTACCAACACAGATTAAAGAAGCTACCTATCAGCTAAAGTCGACGTCAATAGAACTTGTGAACGATGTAAACAAATTAGTACTGTTTGACACATAACCTCAAATATTCACCGAGCGTGTTTTTATTCAAAATAACGTATAGTTCATAGTTATTTCATCTTAAGACTGTGCCGAGCGTACGCCGGATGTACAGTGGCGCCCTCACTACTATTATTGTGTTTTCTAAAAAACTTTTCTTGAAATTAGTTGGTAGGTTTTTGTACTATAAATGAAAACACAACTAATAGGGTATATCACATATTTAATAACAATTCACCTTCGAGTTATCAACTTAACGGAAAAAAGTGGCCACCTTTTCCCGTTAAGCTGACTACTCAAAGGGTAATTGTTATTAAAGTTTGTTACGTATCCCATAAATTGTGTTTTTACTTGCGCTACAAAAACGTATCGTCTGATTGCAAGGGAATTCTATAGTTGATTAGAAAACCCAATAATAGTAATAAGGGCGCCACTGGATGCTCGACGTTTGCTCGGTGCAGTCTTAAACTTAACATGAAAATAATGATCTAGTGTATAAATAATTGCAAAGGCTTCACTTGAGCTTTAAAAGTAAGTGATTATCGAGTATTCATGGTGAATTGGTTTGGTTTTGTTTACATCTTTTGCAAGTTCTATTGACGGCGACATTAGGCCAGTGCGCCGTCAAACATACAGATAATAAATAACACTTGTAAGAATTCCAATGAGCTTTAGATAATCCCTGCGCGCTCGACTTACTCGTACAACTTGGTTCATAACAGGCGTTAATTACTTAGAACTGGGAGCTTTTTCCGAAAGTGTCATTAAGTCGTCACGTGCGAGCTTTCGACACGAATTTAATTACTTTAATGAAAAGCTTTTTGCGGACGATAAAGCTTGGAACAAATTAAAAGTTTTGTCAGCTCATGTTAGCAATAAAAGTGCGAGCTTTCGACTTGGAAGAATGTTAATTGTTTTAATTTTTTTCGAATGATTGATTTTGATGTGAAATAAATACGGAATCTTTTATTCTACTTAGTAAAACCATACATACATACATACATAAGGTCACGCCTTTATTCCCAGAGTGGGGTAGGCAGAGCTACAGAATTACTAACAGCTCTAAAAACTTGTTAATAATTCTGTAACCACATTTTGCACAATTAGGCTAAGATGTTTACCAGTGTATTAGTGACAGGTTGCAAGCCCATCGCCTAACAGTACTACAAGCCTTTATTCCCTTAGTTGCCTCTTACGACATCCACGGGAAGACACGGAGTGGCACTACTTATTCTAACCCGACAACCACACGGGTAAAAAGAGATTCAACCAATCTTATTCACACATTGAAATATAATAAGTTACTTTTCATCACACTTGCTCGTAAATAGTGTCCTAACATGCTAGAAAAATCGACTGTAAATCCAAAATAATACCCGCGGGCCTTTTTTTTACCATTACGCCCTATCGTGCGTAATAGCTTCTTTTTTAAATATTATACGTGGACTCAAACTATCACAATACGTCAGGACCCCACTCTATTGTGCCATCCGATATGAACTTTCATTCGAGATGAAATGTCAGTTGCATACAATTTCCTAAAAATCTCGCATATAAACTACTATTGATCTCGACTGTCACTAGAATTGGACTCCGAACCCGTTTGACATTATCTGTGGTAAGTCACAGACAATGATGTAGTCTGCCGAGACATATCCTATAATCTGTGGTCTGCCGCTAATAAGTTAAAAATATGATCTTTTGTCTGATTTTATTTCATTTCCTCGCAATTGTGATGAAAAACATTGTATGTTACACGGGTGGTAAAATAAATACAAACCTCGAGTCATTAAAGCCCTCAGCCTTCGGCTTCGGGCTTCTAACAGACTCTCGTTTGTAATTCTTTCTTTACCACCCTTAATACACAATGTACTATATTATATTTCGATGTATTCACATGGCTACGCTGAGGTAGTCTCTCATCTTGTAACGTGTTTTAAGACGATAGAAGCAGTTTGTAGCAACTTCCAAAATCGCGGTTCACCGTCGATTATTAAGACTGCGCCGAGCGTACGCCGGATGTAGTTGATCCTCTCTAATTCCTTATTTATCATCTTTACAGCTGAATTGATATCACACGGTTTACACGACAATATATTTGATGAAATATCAGTTATATACAAAATGAAAAGTAAATTTAATGTATGTATTTATATATTTTTAAAAACAATTACCAGGATCCGAGGAAGTTGAAGGATTAATATGTCTCTGAAGTTCTGACAGCCGTTGAGGCACCTCGACGCGGAGTTTCGGCAAAGACAATGCATTTTAATGTTATGCGATTCGCGGTGCTACCAAATATTCTCGAAATAAAAAGGAAAAATAAATAAAAGACGGCAGTCACACAAATTTACCTAGTCCCTAACTAAGCTTTGACGATGCGCTGGTCCTGGGTTCAAATCCCGGTAAGAGCAGGTATTAGTGTGATGACCGCGAATATTTGTCCTTGAGTCATGGATGTTTTCTATGTATTTAAGTATATATTTCTCTATATAAGTATTTATATCGTTGTCTAGTGCCCATAAATAAATAAATAAATAAATATAAGGCTGCTTAATTGAAAATGCACGCGCTAAAATGTGTTTTGTTCACTCTGACGGAACTACTTAAACTCGCCGCTTGGACATCACTCGTCCGTCCGTTCGACCGTCGTTGCTTAGAGAATCACTACCCAGGGGTTTTCATCTATTTAATGTTGACACGGGATCTCTAAATCTATATCTTAATCGCTTCGACGCCGCCAGTAGGACAAGTGACTTAAGGAAAAAGTTTATGCTCGAGCCACTGTACAACGTCTTTGATTGACTCATAGTACCACCGCGACGAGTTAGCTCGACACCGAACTCGGGACAATGGAACTCCGGAACTACACGAGCCGGTTATTACGAGTTCCTCAAACATCCCTTAAGGAACAAATGCGTGACGACTGACGACCTCCAGGATTACTGATACTTTTGTAGTATACATATATAGTATGGTGCAAAAATGGTGGATTTGTAAGTAAAATATTATGTTTTTTGGGTTTCGTACGTCTTAATGAAAATCTAAACGCTTTTAGGATTATCCGGTCTGCCCGTCAGGGACAATTTGCACCGAATCTACAGGACTAATTAAATTGAAACTTGGTACACACACATTAATTTTTGTGATCCATCGTGTAACGTAATTTATAATTGGGATTGACCAAAAAAAATAATTCACGGTTTTTACTTTGTAATTCGAAAGAATAGGAAATTTTAAGACACCAATTTCAGTAATTTTGTATTTGACCCAATAGTTTTTTTTTAATATCTTTATTTATTTAGCAGACATTTTATGGATGGGTCCGTAGCATAATATCGAAAGTCAAATTTCATAAGTACGAAATTCCTAAAAACAAAACTTTGAATATCAAAATGTATAATGTACGAAATTCCTAAAGATGCATGTCCTACGTTTAATTAGCCTGTTTTAAAATGTCTAAAGTACATAACCACTAGTGCACAAAAAAACGAACGACATTTTACCCACGCCCGGTTGACCTAAGTTTAAAATGTATAAAGTGCGAAATTTCAAACGACATTTTAATTTTCGAAAGTACGTTACGTTCATTAGGGGTGGAGTTTTAAGGTTTGAATGTATTGATTTTCGAAGAATTGTCACAAAGCTTTTTGTACGTAGCGATTTTGAGCACTAGAAATATTGAGTTTGAAGTTTTGTCATTAGGTATTTTGTACAAAGGAATATTGATTTTCGAAAATGAGATCAATCGATTAAAAGTGCATTAGGATATGCATCTTTAGGAATTTCGTACATTAGACATTTTGATGTTCGAAGTTTTGTGTTAGGAATTTCGTACTTATGAAATTTGATTTTCGATATTATGCTACGGACCCTTATGGATGACATGATTATTTTAAATTTGGGATGGCATTTTCTAATAAATTACAACAATTAAATGTTATCCAATGAAAATAAGTGATTGTAATAGTATATTAAAACATACTATTTCAAGCTGTTTTCGCCTAAACTGTAAGATACACCTAAGAGGGCTTCAAGCCGAAAACGAAAGTCAAACAAAGGTTAAATATACTTTTTTCGAAATATCCAAAATAGATAAATATTTCAAAAACTTAATAATGCAGAACGGCTTCAAAACCTTATTCCTCGAAATGGTTTTCGAATTGGAGTAATTGTAAAAATATGAACAATCCCAATTAACGGTTTTTAAATGTAGGGGGTTAGTTTTGAGGAGAAAGTTAGAACACATGCAAAATATCAAATGATTTTAGATTTAAAAAAAACGAGCAATCGTTCTTACACTTACAGGTGGTTTAAAGTGATTAAAGGAAATAGATTAAAATTTTCTTCTTGCCGTCCATATGTACAGTCACCACCCGCGAATGTTACGCCACTTGCCACTCTTCTTAATTTAGCCGTGTACTACGCTCGGGTAATATGTCAAGTCGGCTGTCAACCCAAAATGCATTACACGGTTAAATTAAGAAGAGTGGCAAGTGGCGTAACATTCGCGGGTGGTGACTGTACGAGGGGCGGCTGAAAAGTTCTAAGCCTAAGGTAGAAAAAAAATGTTCAGATTTTTTTTACTATTTTTATTTTTCAATATAATCTCCCTCTAATTCAATGCATTTATTACTTACATTTTTTAAATAATGCTTTTAGACCGTTATAAAAATAAGTTTTATTTTGGCTGTCGAAATGTTCCTGTACAGCCGCCTTCATCTCTTCATCACTGCCAAATCGCTTTCCCCTTAAATCTTTCTTAAATTGCTGAATAGAAAATAATCACTAGGGGCCAGATCTGGACTGTAAGGTGGATGATCAATTTTCCTCGAAGCCAGTTTCCTTCAGAGCAAGCTTGGCAACACGAGCGGTGTGTGAACGGGGGCGTTGTCTTGCAAAAACAAAATGCCTTTGCTCAGTTTTTTTTTTTTTTTTTAGTTTGCCCCTTCGTTTCTCGACTATGGCTTGTCGCACTTTTCTTAATAGCTCAGCATAATAAACTGCATTTATTGTAGAGCCTTTCGCCAAATAGTCTATTAAAAGAATGCCATCGCAATCCCAGAACACGGTGGCCATTAGCTTAGACGCCGATCTTTGAACCTTGAATTTCTTTGGCGGCCTTTCACCCTTTTCGATCCACTGCATAGATTCAGACTTCGACTCTGGATCATACTGTCTGATACATGTTTCATCAACAGTTACTATGCGGGAACAAACTTCATCTAAACCTTCTTCACATAATTCTAAAAATGCCTGAGAAGTTTGAACACGACGTTCTCTATCGAAAGCTGTGAGCATTTTCGGCACCCAACGAGCACTTACTTTTGTCATATGCAAATGTTGATGCAAAATCTCTCCAACTCTTTCCTTACTCCATTTTTTAACAGTGGCATGAGAAGGGCCAGATTCACCGTAAATACTAGACATTTCTTCAAAAATTCTTTTCGGCGATTTGTCACTTTTCGTGAGGAACTTAATGACTGCACGGTGCTCAATTTTCGTGATATGCGTTGATAATTCACACATGATGACCTTTAGCGTCGGATATCTCGAGATGTAATAAACAAAAGACGACATTTTTTTCTTTTATTTATTAACTTTTTAAATGGTCTTTTTAGTGGCCAGTATCGCTAACGCATATGCAACCTCAAAATACCTTAGGCTTAGAACTTTTCAGCCGCCGGAGCCGGAGATACGAGGGTATCTCCGAAACTAGCGAGTCACAATTTTTGGTATAAAGTCGCCGTCAATAAAACTTGTGAACGATGTATAACAAACTATTTGACACATAACCTCAAATATTCACCAAGCGTGTATTTATCAAAAAATAACGTATAATTAATAGTTATTTCACGTTAAACTTGATATGAAAATAATGATCTAGTGTATAAATGATTGCAAAGACCTCACTTGATCTTTAAAAGTCGTGATTATCGAGTAATCATGGTGAATTGGTTCGTTTGGTTTTGTTTACATTTTTTGCAAGTTCTATGGACGGCGACTTTACCTAATACCTGTCAATAGTATTCATGGCATTTGGAAGCGTTTAAAAAAAAACTAATGACCCGGAAAGACTCAAATCTCAATGTTTATCCAGCTCTCCAAATATGTTCGAGAGTCCATTAAATGCTTAATATTTCGTTTCCCAACCCAGGTAAGTAAAAGACAAGGTAGAGGCCGGTTTATTTTTAAATTCTCGCTACCTTCGTCATCTGTCTCTCTCTACGTTCCTAATTTAATTTGCTATCTCGAGTGTTGGAAAGACGTGTGATTTAATAAAGGTCTAACGGATTTCGGAGCGACGTTTATATTGGTTAGAGAGAGATGAATTCTTACTCGCTTTTTTAATGAGGGTATTATAAAAAACAGGTCAAGTGCGAATCCAATTGAAATAACGAACTTTTTTAAAGAGGTGTTCTTAAAAAAATCATGCTTATAAATCATGTAAACACCTTTAAAAAAATAAACAAACTTCTGCTAATGTCTAAAGAGCTTAAACTCAAAATAGAAAATCCATACATACATACATTAAACCACGCCTGTTTCCCAGAGGGGTAGGCAGAGACCACATCTCTCCACTTGCTACGATCTTGACAAATAGAAAATAGAAGAGGAACAATGGTTGGACACCTGCTACGACACGACCTTTTCTTTAAACACATCATGGAAGGCAAGATAGAAGGAAAGAGAGGCAAAGGAAGACCGAGAAGAAATTACTTTGAGCAAATAAAAAGGAAGGTTAAGGTTGGGTCGTACCAGAAACTCAAGCTGGCAATAACTGGATAAAACTTCCGTCACTTTCTGACACGTATATAAGTACGAGAGTGACGGATGCTTTATCCACATTTTGTCACGCGATAAAAGCAACTATACTAGGCCCACAGTTGACGGAGGACCGGAGCGGTTGGCGATTACTCCACCGCCAAGAGCGCTCATTCCCGAAATACCAGTAGGTATTTTAAAATACCGGATTCTCAATATATCGGAATCCCAAAACTAAACATACAAATTAGGGTATTATTTATTATCTTTACCCAACATTTCGAATCTGGTTTTTTGAGAACCTGGTAAAAAGAGTAGTTTGGTATTTTGAAATAAGTACTGGTATTTTGGGAATGAGCGGCCAAGAGCATGGCTCTTAAATAAAGAGAGATAGAGACAATATTAATGTATGCGGTTAGTTTAATCGTACTTGCTTTTTACACGACTGGCCAAAAAAAGGAGTGTAATGTTTTCAGGGTGTATGTATCTTACGATTCTTTATTCCACCATAACTTCTAAACGCCTGAGTTGATTTAAATGTGTGGGGTATCGTTTGGATCCTTTCACCATCCCGGGTCACAGGATTCCTAAACTCTTAAAATTGAAACACCCCCGTGTGGTAGCCGGATTAGACTAGTGCCACTCCGTATCTTTCCGTGGATGTCGTAAAAGCCGACTAAGGTAATAAAGACGTGTAGTGCTGTTAGGCGATGGGTATGCAACCTGTCACTAATACACTGGTAAACATCTTAGCCTAAGTGTGTAAAATGTGGAACATTACAGAATTATCAACAACTTTTTAGAGTTGTTGGAAATTCTGTAGCTCTGCCTACCCCACTCTGGGAATAAAGGCGTGAGTTTATGTCTTCTTATTATTACAATATAAGTATAATTTGAAAGCCAATATAGTAGCATTAAGAAACGGGTTTAATAACAAATTGTTATTAATAATATCAAACAATGCAGACGGGATTTTAAATCTGGCTTTTCATTTAGTTATTATTTTTATATATATATGTGGATAAAACTTCCGTCACTTTCTGACACGTATATAAGTACGAGAGTGACGGATGCTTTATCCACATTTTGTCACGCGATAAAAGTAACCACCAAGGACCGGAGCGGTTGGCGATTACTCCACCGCCAAGAGCATGGCTCTTAAATAAAGAGAGAGAGAGAGAATATTAATGTATGCAGTAAATTTAATCAAACTTGCTTTTTGTTAGACTTGTTACTTACTTTAATTATTAAAATAAGTCGGTTAATTACTTTCAGTCCGGTAATTAAACTTGCAATTAACGAAAGTTAACTCATCTTAAAAACTAAAGTGGAATCAGAACGTGCCCCCAAGTTCTAACTCACTCGGTTCGTCCACACCTACCGGATTAACATATAAATTGTTTGGCGAATCCGACAACACGGCGTTAAATTATTTCACGAAGTTCTCAAATTTACATGGTAATTACGAAAACTCAAGATTTGTTGTCGTTGTCGGTATGATTGTGGATATCTTTGGGTTGCGATTTGGAAGTCAGATTAGTTATGTGGCACCGTGCAAGGCGTGAAATAGGTCTACTATCAATATTAAACCCGGGGTTCTATTTTATTCTGTAAAACCATATTGCTTATGAGATGTTACCGTAGTAAAGGTCTTTTTTTTTATGGCATCGAGTAGACAAACGAGCACACAGGCCACCTGATGGTAAGTGGAAACTGTGACCCATAGACATTCGCAATCACAAGACTGCAATGCAATCCTAAGATTGCAAATGCGTTGCCAACCCTGAGGCTAAGATGGAATGCCTCTATGCTAGTCATTTCACCGGCTGTTTTATCCCCAAACCGGAACACAACAATGCGAACACTGCTGTTTGGCGGTAGGTTAATGGATAAGATGGTGGTAGCGATCCGGACGGACCCTGCACAAGGCTTTTCTCATTACCAGTGATCGGGGTTTTGGATGCGACTTGGGGTGAATGACCTCAATCATTATGCTAGTATGGATATGCCGCGGGATTCCGGGCTTTCGTGTGGTTTGATAAGGACAGTTTTTTCGTCATATTCATTAATTTCAAATATTTAGCATATTATTTTTTATTACTTTTGGTCTCTATAAAATTAAAAAAACAAACCATTACTTTTTCAATGATCCCTAATGTTCACCTATTTCGTTTAACATCTTAAACCCATTTATGAGCCGAAAACGATGTTAGCGGGGCGAATTTGTATAAAGAAATTAATGCGGATTCGTGTAATATTTATTGTTCGGCGTGTGTTCTGATATCATCTAAATCCGGATTTCGAGCCTGCTTCTATTTTATTTTACATGATATTAATCGAAATTACAGGTCAACGTTTGAAATAAACGTTATTATTATTGAAAAAATATCGCGGGATTAGTCACATCCATACTATGATTTCGACTCGAAATCCCGCGAATCGCATCCAAAATTCCGATCATTGCTCATTACGTCACTTAAGACTGCACCGAGCAAGCGTCGAGCGTCCAGTGGCGCCCTCATTACTATTAATGTGTTTTCTACCACTCAGACTGTGAACAGACGGACATGGCAAAACTATTAATTCCTAGTTTGACTACGGACCCCTAAAAAGGTCAGGGAACTTGTCATGGAAAAAGTACAAAAAAAACAAAAATAAAATATCAGATGTCCCCACTTTGTTGAAGTCGGTTAAAAATTTATTGTTATTATATTATATCGATGTTAAGTGTAAAAGCACTATTTTTCTTTTCGTAACCCGACTATAGTACAAAAAGAAAAGTAATTCATCTCGGGCGCAGTTTCTGTTACCTATTGCCGCTCGGGCGCTAGGGTCGCGACGATGCGCATCGCTAGATACTTAATACGTACGATACCAAACGCGGTGACGGCGTGGTCCCGACTAAAACAGGCTTGGTGCGTCACGCACATTTAGAAGCCGTGCACTATAATAATACCCTTGTTTGAGCACAAACTACTGTTTATACTGTAACCTACTAATGTCCCTTTGTTCCTTCTTCGGCAGTACCAACTTGAAATACTTATCCAGGTGAAGTCGTGGGCAAAATGTAGGTAAAAATAATTCAATCAAATCGTCATTACGCAATTATTTAATTATAATTCTTCTGATTTATTCCAGAAGATTCCCCCATAGGTCCAACCTTAATTAGATAAAATGTTTTGAATTTTAAATTCCCCGTAAGACTTTTCAGGGGTAAATTTTATTATTCTTTCATTATCAACTTTGCCCATTAGGTTTCTCGGGGGAATTCGGTTCAAAAACTGGCAACTAAAGGGATGGTAACAAAACAGTAGGGTATTAATTTGCATTACACGTGGACCGGACGTTTTGAAATTGGAATCACATTTGAATTCAAACACCATGTCATTCGAATCTTTTTTTTTTAAGTGTGTTTTTTTAATTAATACCTACAGCTAGCCTGAATGCGTGTCCTTTAGCATTTTGACGCTAAAATTAATTTACGTGCTGTCTATGGCCTTGGGAGTGTTTACATAAAGAGTGGTGGCTGAAAATGGAAATAACTTCCTATACAAATGTGACAATTCTATGTAGATCGGAGATTTCCATTTTACTTGGATCCGTTAAGTAAGGTGTAAAAGCTGTAACTTAACTTCAGGACCTGAAACAAAATCAGAATAAAAATAAGTTTCTGTCAAAAATTTCACTTTTGGGACAAGCTTTTATTGCCGTCTGTACTTTTTTTTGCACAGTCGTCATCTACTTGTCAAGACGATTTGAACAAGCCCTAACACGACGGGTTTACCATGTGTAATTTAGGAGTTCCTATGGCCACTGAGTCTCCATCATCAGACCAGCTCGATGGTACTATATTATTGTATTGTCATCAGAATTAAAGGCGTATGCAAATTTTCAGCTTCATCGGAGACCGGGAAGTGGCTCAAATTTAACTTGCAAAATTTGACCCTTACGTACATACATACATTGCAAGTTAAATAAAAGTTTTTTCATCACACTTGCTTGTAAATAGTGTCCTAACATGCTAGAAAAATCGACCGTAAATCCAAAATAATACCCCCGGGCCTTTTTTTTACCATTACGTTACTTAAGTGCGTAATAGCTTTTTTTTTAAATATTATACGTGGACTCAAACTATCACAATACGTCAGGACCCCAATTCTTGTGCCATTCGATATGAAGTTTCATTCGAGATGAAATGTCAGTTGAATACTATTTCCTAACAATCTCGCATAATAAACTATTGATCTCATATGTCACTAGAATCGGACTCCGAACACGTTTGACATTATCTGTGGTAAGCCACAGACAATGATGTAGTCTGCCGCTAATAAGTTAAAAATATGATCTTTTGTCTGATTTTATTTCATTTCCTCGCAATTGTGATGAAAAACATTGTATGTTACACGGGTGGTAAAGGAAATACAAAGCTCGAGTCATTAAAGCCCTCAGCCTACGGCTTCGGGTTTCTAACAGACTCTCGTTTGTAATTCTTTCTTTACCACCCTTAATACACAATGTACTATTAATGAAGTGTGATTTAATAATTATTAATGCAACTGCCACGTAATGAAGCCTCATAATTATGATACAAAAGTGTTTAAGTTACGGAGCTGGCTGAAAATCAGCGCTGCAGGTGTTTAACACCTCAGCATTATGATGAGCCAGTGTCCGATTCACTGCCGCGAAGACACACTCACTACTACTCTTTTTATTGGTTTTTCTGTTTTTACTTTTTTTTCTGTGTGTTATGTGTGTAGTGAATAAATCTATTTTTTTTCTTTTTTTTCTTTTCTTCTTTTTAAGTTAGAATAAGAGGCGTAGCCGAGGCAGGCATGAGTAGGTATTTAAGAGTTGTAATAATGATTAATTATGTTAAAAAGTTACCCACTTATTTAGGTTTTGTTTGTACACCTGAGGGCCCAAACAAGATGCATTACGCTAACTATCGTTTCTATTCGTTTAGTTTTTGAACCAATCGCGTCACTGGCACATCACGTGACTTTTCGTATCACGTCATAGATCAACCAGTGACGCGATTGGTTTAATAAACGAAGCCCCGACTCTAAACAGTCGGTAAAAAAACGACTAAAAAGTAAAAACTAATAAGTATTGGCCCTATAAGAAGAAGAAGAAGCAGAAGTTTATTTTTTACTTTTTAGACGTTTATTTAACCGACTGTTTAGAGTCGGGGGTTTATAAAATTTTCAATAAAGAAAATTATTTCACCCTTGTTAAACTTTACATACATATACATACATAAACTCACGCCTTTATTCCCAGAGTGGGGTAGGCAGAGCTACAGAATTTCCAACAACTACTTATAAAAACTTTTTGATAATTCTGTAACCACATTTTGCTCACTTACCAGTGTATTAGTGACAGGTTGCAAGCCCATCGCCTAACAGTAGGTACTACACGCATTTATTACCTTAGTCGGCTTTTACGACATCCACGGAAAGATACGGAGTGGCACTATTCTAATCCGGCTACCACACGCTCAAAGCTCAATATCTTAAAAACGGCTGAACCAATTTTGATACCTAAAACATGTCTAAGACTAATTCACACTTCCGACTAATTCACCTTTCAAACAAAAAAAAAACAAAATCTAAATCGGTTCATCCATTCGGGAGATGCGATGCCCCCGACAGACACACAGACACTCAGACACACAGACACGTCAAACTTATAACAAACAACCCGTAGTTTTTGCGTCGGCGGTTAAAAACTAAACGAAGAGAAACACTAGTTAGCGTAGTGCATCTTATCTGGGCCCTCTGGGTTCCAATCCAATCCTTGGATGGCGGTTTTCATTATGACAAACGTTTCTTACAGGATAGGAGGAAAAAAGGCAGTTTTTAGCCCGCTAGTTAAAACATAATTTATATACTTACAGCAACAAAAGTAGTGAGAGACATCTCATTAAAGGGCCCAGCTGTGAAAAACAGCCGATTTGACGTAGAAATTTGTAATAGTGCAGTTTCTTTTAACAATTTTGCGTTCATGTTTACCCAATTGCTTTCGAATATGCCGTAACTCACTAACTCGCTCTAGAATATAAACAAGGAGGTATCTTGTAAAATTATGTTGAAAAATCTGCTGTACAAGTTACCTACTAACCTATCTTTAACGTCCCCACATTTAAGATAGGTTAGTAGACTTATGGCCGGTTCCTATATTCAAACCGTGGACAGATAGGCTTACTTTGGATTAAAATTTGACACATTTTGTATGGGCAAATGTCAAATTTTAACCCGAAGTTAGCCTTATCTATCCATAGGAACCCGACATTAGTAGGTAGGTACCTCTACAGCAAGGGTTGGTTCTTTTAAATTAAATATGGAACATAAGTAAAAACTTCGATTACATTTCTAGTTACAACTGTTCTGTCTTGGTTTCCGTTAGAGAATGCAAATAACCGGTTATAACCGGTTTTGACCGGCTATTTTCATACAAAAATGGTGAATGACCGGTTAAATTGCATTTCCTAGTTACCGTACTTTTTGATTAAGGCAGGGTAAAGGCAGTCAGGTTTTCCAAGCTTGCTTGGTGAGACGTCACTTTTATATGAGACTTTTATATCAGACCAATATGTATACCAACCTCTTCAATAACTTCATTTCCATACCAATAGAACAATAATAGTTGACTTAAACATCCGATGATATAAACAACGCTGGACATCAAAACTCCTAGATCACCTTTCATCTGCAATAAGAGTCTATATTAGTTAACTTAGTTAAGGTTCGACTACATATACCTAGACTTTGAATACCTACGTAGGCGCGTTTACTGCGTCACGATTTAAGTTTACGTAGCGACGCGTCTACTGCGTCATCATTTATGATTACGACACGTCTACTGCGTCACCATTTAAGTTTACGTAGCGACGCGTCTACTGCGTCATCATTTATGATTACGACACGTCTACTGCGTCACCATTTAAGTTTACGTAGCGACGCGTCTACTGCGTCATCATTTATGATTACGACGCGTCTACTGCGTCATCATTTATGATTACGACACGTCTACTGCGTCACGATTTAAGTTTACGTAGCGACGCGTCTACTGCGTCATCATTTATGATTACGACACGTCTACTGCGTCACGATTTAAGTTTACGTAGCGACGCGTCTACTGCGTCATCATTTATGATTACGACATGTCTACTGCGTCACGATTTAAGTTTACGTAGCGACGCGTCTACTGCGTCATCATTTATGATTACGACACGTCTACTGCGTCACCATTTAAGTTTACGTAGCGACGCGTCTACTGCGTCATCATTTATGATTACGACGCGTCTACTGCGTCATCATTTATGATTACGACACGTCTACTGCGTCACCATTTAAGTTTACGTAGCGACACGTCTACTGCGTCATCATTTATGATTACGACGCGTCTACTGCGTCATCATTTATAATTACGACACGTCTACTGCGTCACGATTTAAGTTTACGTAGCGACGCGTCTACTGCGTCATCATTTATGATTACGACACGTCTACTGCGTCACCATTTAAGTTTACGTAGCGACGCGTCTACTGCGTCATCATTTATGATTACGACGCGTCTACTGCGTCATCATTTATGATTACGACACGTCTACTGCGTCACGATTTAAGTTTACGTAGCGACACGTCTACTGCGTCATCATTTATGATTACGACACGTCTACTGCGTCACGATTTAAGTTTACGTAGCGACGCGTCTACTGCGTCATCATTTATGATTACGACACGTCTACTGCGTCACGATTTAAGTTTATGCAGCGACGCGTCTACTGCGTCATGAATAAGATTACGACGCGTCTACTGCGTCACGATTTATGTTTACACACCGACGCGTCTACTGTAAAATGATTTAAGAGGATTGTAAGGCTGTACACTTCCGTACAAAATGCGATAGGTAATGTTTCTCTCCCCATAAACCTAGTCTGATTTTTTTATGTGTCGAAAATCTGTACGTTTTCCTTTTGAAGAAAATATTTCTGGAAACCAACTAAAAGGAAATAGAAACGTACAAACCCAGTTTTTCATAATAACTATCACATACTCAAAAATCGTGGAAATCCGATTTAATTGATTTAAGGGGTGTGAAACGGTGGCATGGTATGGTTGTTTTTTATGCGTTTGTTCTAGGGAATGCAATTTAACCGGTTATTCACCATTTTTGTATGAAAATAACCGGTCAAACCCTGTTAGTTGGTACATGGTCGAAAATTATACACAAGCCATAAACAACTTTTTTTATGTCAAGTAGTTAGGAAGTAAACGAGCTCATAGGCCACCATGGTAAGTGTAATCAGAGACACTACTTTAAAAATAGAAGTTCGTAGTTACGATTACTCCATCCCTCTCTCTCTCCATTAAGCCTCGAATGATGAGTGATAGGGATGGAGCTAACGTTACTTCGAACTCCGATTTTCATATAGTAGGGTGATAGGGTCTCTGAGGCCCATAGACATGTCTTATACCCACACCGGAACATAATGCAAAAAAAAGTTTTATTACCAGAAACTAGCTAGCTATTTTTTAATCTAATTTACCAATCGTTATTCGGGTGTTATATTTACCTTTGAAATCTGTATAATACAAACGCCTAAGTTCACGGAGACCACACCTAGATATACAAACATTACGGGTGATATGAGAGAGTTGAAGAACTTCTGATGCCTGCAAAGTAGAAATTTCAGAGTTAAAGGTTTTAGTTCATTTATTTCCTCTACGAGGATGCACATAAATATATTGGCTAACCCCATACTTAAAACATTAAATTAGTTAGATGACGTTAAGAGTACGCCGAGCGTACGCCGGATATACAGTGGCGCCCTCATTACTTTTATTGTGTTTTCTAATAAACTAAAGTATTTTCTTGAAATTGGACGAAATGTCTTTGTACTACAAGTGAAAACACAACTTATAGGGTATATCATATAGTTTAATAACAATTCACCTTCGAGTTATTAACTTAACGAAAAAAAGTGGCCACCTTTTCCCGTTAAGCTGACTACTCAAAGGGTAATTATGTTATTAAAGTTTGCTACGTATCCCATAAATTGTGTTTATTTTTGCGCTACAAACACATTTTATTTGGTTCCAAGGAAATTCTTTAGTTAATTAGTAAACCCAATAATAGTAATGAGGGCGCCACTGGACGCTCGGCGTTTGCTCGGTGCAGTCTTAACGTGCGTTAAAACACATAACTTTAACGTATTTATAAGCATTTAGGTTTTAGGTAATATAAGTTTTAAATGGTCGTAGACAAAATGGCGTCTTACTTGATCAGAGACATGTGGAAACGATGGCACTTCACAACGTTCCGGTGACTCTGTTCCACGTCATCTTCCTTTATTATCTGCATGCAATATATTCGAGAAATCTTAAGCTGCCCACAGAAGAACATCATGGTGGACTGCACCAAAACATCCCATGCCACGACATAAGCGCTCAATATGAATCCTAAAACCGTTTGCATGGCCATAGAGACGTAATATCCTGGAGGGGCTTCTTGGTTGAAGGGGGTATAAATGTTGAAAATCTTTACGTAAATATCCGTGCCGTTTTCCACTTTCTGATTCTTTTGATAGGGTTCCGAGAAGATCAAGAAATTTGAGATAAACGCCAGTACACAGAAGAAAAGATTAGCTCGTCTGCTGTGTTTTACATACTTTTCCATAGTGTGTAAAACTGCTGGGTCATTTTCGGCCTTTTGCTTGCACTCTGTAGACGATACGTAATTGATAAGTTCAGCCCATTTGTCGTAGTATTTTTCGAAAAAGCAGATCTTAACAATTCCCATGTGGAAAGGTGCATATTGCAAGATAAGGAGAACGGAGCTGAGTTTGGCGCTGACACAGCACTTGAAGTACTGGGTGAAGTAGAAGCAGACGGTTATATGAATGATGGCTCGTTTGAACCGAGTGAGGATTAGTTCACGATTGGGATGATATTGCCCCGTAAACCCTAGGAAACGACGGTGTGGACCAAGCAAAGGATGTTCAGGGCTTTCTAAGAATTCGTGAAGTCTTCCAACGTAACGTGCCACTTTGAATTTAATTCCTTTTAATTCCCCCATATTAAAGTTGGATGAGTTCCAACGACAAGTCTGACAGTGTTTGATTTCCGCAAGTAAATGAAATGTCGTATTAAATACCTTGGAAATTGGCGTGAGAGCCGCACTCGCGAAAGCAGATGCTATGAATGCTTGATCGGTGATTATAGCGTGTGGCGTATTATACGTGTAATTATAACGTATGGTTTCTCCGATTGAATTTTTGATTAAATAATAATTGTTATATGCAGATATAACAATTACTGGGCGGTCTGCAATTAAAAGCATGTATTCTCTCCGATCACGGAGTCCAAAGGTGGGTACTGTTATTTAATCGGTGAATATTGAGCAATTTAACTGATCATATTATAATCATTAAATAATATAATTTAATGGCATAATAAAATAAGTTAACAGAGGCTTAACGCAACGAAGTTACATGCCTCTATTCTACTGGGTAAAAAACTGCCTTTGACGTGTTATCGTGTTGTGTGGCGTGTTATTGTGTGTTCAATTTTAATGTAACGTAGCCCTATCTATCCACGGTTCGAGTATAGGAACGCAGCAGGTGGAGCCCTTTCAAATTCAATAAACGCCTACTATAAAACAGTATGCAATATTACGTAAACGATGTACTTTGCATTAAAATGTACCTAAACATTTTCTAAGCTTTATTTTCCTTTGACTTAAGAGGTTTTATAATTATGCCAATTTAGCGGTAATGACAAGGAAAATGTACATGAATTATTTTTTTCCTCCAAAGTGTATTGAAAAACGTCGTCGTATGAAACGCGTATGTAATGTAATTCGATACTCTCGGCTCAATTACGCCCTCGCCTCCAAACTTAAATGTTAACTAGCATTTTGGATGCAGATGACTTTGTACAGAAGCGCGCAATCTATGCGCTAGAATTTCCAAATGCGCGTTTACTGACTTTATAACCCGCCCGACTTGGCTCCAGTCGTTAACTATAGTATAAAGCTCAATGAAATTCCGCCAAAACTTGAGAGGAAGTGCCGCTGAATGCTAAGACTCTCGTTACGTCCAGATAGGATCAGAGGCGGAAATTAAGAGGAAATTGTATTTGTTTCTAGTACAGTGGCGTCCTTACAATAAAGTTTTGAAAACGAAATTAATTTCGCCCTAAGGATTAATACTATGTTCAATTGCTTTGATAGGTACTCCTTTGTTTTGTGTTTATGTTTACATACTTGGGTAAAATATGTAATGCTCAGTTATTTTATTATTAGATAACTAAGTACACTAATGGTAAATAAAGTAAATTATAAATAACAACCCGACTGCAATAAAAATATCAACTGAAGAGCTAAAAAGAAGCTATTCTACAGATAATACCTATTTGAATTGTGGAAAAGGTGTTCCAGGCGGGGACAAGCTTTTTAAAGATTATAGAGCTTGTTTCTATCATAAATGTCATTTTTGTGTCAATCTTTTGTTTCCGACTGTACTTACTTTTTTGGACAGTCGTCATCTACTCGTCAAGACGATTCTAACGAGCCCTAACACGAAGGGTTTATCATGTGTAATTTAAGAGTTCCCAAGGCCACCCTGATTCTCCATCATCAGATCAGCTCGATGATGGTACAATATTATTGTATTGTCATCAGATCTATGGAAACGGGAAAGGGGAAAGTAGGTCAAACTTAACTTGCAAGATTTGACCCTTACACTCATACATACACATTGCAAGTTAAATAAAAGCTTGTTGAAGAGCAACGTACTTAATGACAGGTGAAATGTATGTGTGTAGGTATCTTTGTTTTGCAGGTTTTGTGGCTTCTATCGTTAGTGTTGCTATTATGATTTCGCCAATGGCAAATTACTTAATTAAAAGATATATTCTAACGTTATTTTGCCCAACTTATTTTATTTATTATTGTGTGTATGGTATAATGGAACGTTTTTATATGCGGACGAGTACAAACTTATAACGGAACGCAAAATGGTAAAGCGCGTCAGCGACTCAGCGTTCGCTGGCTGTCAGTTCAAAATTCGAATTTTGACGGTTACACTGTGGACGCTGTCTGTTGTCACAGTCGTTGGATGTTTATAAAACATTTTATAATCATTTTCAATTGAAGTGGTGTTATTATTTAATTAATTATCATATGACTAGACATACAAGTGGCTTACCGTTACCAAGAAGTTGGAAAACCGTGTGGAGTAGTAATTTCGATGGTAAAAGTGCGGACTTAAACATGGCCATTCCTCTCAACGTTGCGAAGACGAAGACTCGGTGTCGGTCCGTTCCTTTGCCGTCAAAGTGTGGGTCGACTCTGAATATGGCAGCTAACATTAAAGTGGTGGTGCGGGTGCGGCCGTTGAATGAAAAAGAACGAGCTGCCAACAATCGCATTGTGGTTGATGTAGTGGACGACTCAATGTTAGTTTTCGATCCTAAAGAGGAGACGCGTCCGTTTTTTTATCAAGGAGTCCAGCAGCCTACTAAGAATGTTCTACGGCGAGCTAATAAGGAGTTAAAGTTTGTTTTTGACAATGTTTGTGGCCAGGAAGCTACAAATATGGATATATTTGAGACAACCACTAAAGACATCCTGGTTTCTTTGATGGAGGGCTACAACTGCTCTGTGTTCGTTTACGGGGCTACGGGCGCAGGCAAGACTTTCACAATGATTGGCAGTAAGGAGAACCCAGGAATAACCTATCTGACTATGGAGCATCTCTTCGAAACAATAAATTCTTTTGAAAAGGAAAGGGATTTTGACATTGGTGTGTCTTATATTGAAGTGAGTATGACTTTAGTTTGTAAGTTAAACAGAGGAAGAAAGAGAAATGGTTTTTTTACTTGTTTACCTCATAGTACAATTAAATAAACACAGTAAAATCATTAATAGCATGCTCATATGGCATGTGGTAAAGAGGAGCCGACTCGGAAAGTGATAAAACAGTGTCCTTTTCTGTAAGAAGTAATTTAAACTTGGCGCATCTTGTTGACCGAGTATGGTTTATGGGTCAAACACAGATTTAGGTTCCCGTCTTTCCTGTGGACATACCCAAAGTTAACGTGTTTAAGGCCTAATTTTCTGGCTGAACCCACATCCGCATACACGGCGTCACGTCTACTTTACTCCTATCAAATAAAAACATAACTTATATGCACACAAGCCCTTAACTATTGACCACAGGAGAGACAACTTTTGTTTTTGCGATTTTGTATGACCCTTATAAGAGTATTTGAATTTGGAACATGACATACTTCCGCAGGTTAAATATAGGACTAATCAAAATTCATAACTCAAAGGGTAAAAACGGGACCCTATAACTAAGACTCCACTGTCCATCTGTCTGTCTGTCACTAGGTTGTATCTCATGAACCATGATAGCTAGATAGTTGAAACTTTCACAGATGATGTATTTCTGTTGCCGTTATAACAAGATACTAAAAGCAAGAAAATAAATATTTAAGTGGTGTTCCCATACACCAAACATATTCTTTTTGCTGTTTTTTGCTTGACAATGGTACCCTATGTGCGCGAGCTGGACTCGCACTTGGCCGTTTTATTAATATCCTATTTATATTTTTGATAGGTATCTTAATATTGTGACATAATTTCATGTGGAATAAATAAACTCAGGGCAATATAATTTAAGGCATGGGAATAAACTTATTCCTTCTAAACTCAAAAAATTAACAAAATGCCTCTTAAAAATATAGAAAGTGAACTTTATTGCAACAACTGTAGGCTTAGATTCCAGTATTTAAAAAACACGTCCTCTTGTATGGCAGGCCTCAGGGGGTGGATTATGATTCAATTATTTAGCAGCCCAGGGTTCGCAGTACTCACACTCTCATTTGACCAATGGCCATCCAATCTCATATTTGCACAGTGGAAGACATCTTAATAAGTTTATTGGGTTCGGGTAAACCCGGCTAGACGAGTAGGCAAGTACATGAATGCGAGAGAAAAAGTATTACAAACACGAATTGATTAAAATCAAATTTCGTGTTACATACAATTTGTGGCACTTATGACAATGTTTTCAAAGTGCAAAAAGTTACTGATCTGTTAAATTTCATTACTTTACAGGTGTACAATGAGAACGTATTTGACCTACTAAAACCCTCCAAAACTCCGCTGCAACTCCGGGAAGATTCTAAGTACGGTGTAATGGTAGCCGGTCTGACCCTGAACAACATCAACACTGCTAGGGAACTGCTTAACATGCTGGAGAACGGGAACAAGAACAGGACTCAGCATCCCACGGATGCCAACGCGGAGAGTTCTAGGAGTCATGCTGTTTTTCAGGTTAGAGTTTCTGTGTAAAAATTAACAGTATTTAAATTATTAATAGCATTTGTCTGGCTATCACTATCTCGCTTACACTAGTAACCGACAGTTATTGTTCATTCATGGTTTATAGACAAACAGATTGCCTATCACCAAATCATTTACAATTTTTTATAATATTTTAATTATGCAAAAAACTAAATTCTTACGTAAAAACCACAGTGTTTCTTGTTCATGTGGCGTTTAAACCCAATAGCCATTAGCGGAAATCTATTTATATTCTCAGTAAGTAATGAACAAAAAAAAATTTAATCTCTTGAGAAAAAACATTCTTCACAAACAAAAAATATTTAATATTCAATATTTTCTTTTTAATTGGGAATGTAAAAACCTAGTTTGTCATAACAACTGTACAACATATTCAAAAATTTTGTAAATCAGACTTGATATAGGGCGTGAGAAACGATAACGCCTGGGGGTAAAATTGTATGTAATTTTTTTGACAGCATCAAGAGCTTTGCGTTACAATCAGTGTCAGTCAACGCCCCAATTGTTATTTTTACCAGGTGTACATAAAGATGCGTCCTAAGACCAGCAGCCAGGCCCGCGTGGTAAAGCTATCCATGATAGACTTAGCGGGCAGTGAGCGAGCCTCGGCTACCGGCTGCGTCGGGCAGCGGTTCAAGGAGGGAGCCAACATCAACCGCAGTCTGCTGTCTTTGGGGAACTGCATCAATAAACTAGCTGATGGCGGCAGCTATATACCTTATAGGTAAGATCTGGTATCACCAAGAAACAATATTTTATCATATTATATTACCAACTTCTGCCCGGGTCATCGTCCGTGTATGCGTAGATTAGGAAAAAGTGTGTTACAGGGTATAAGTTCTCTTAATTTCAAATTTCACGCAAATCCGTCCTGCCGTTGTAGTGTGAAGAAGTGACAGAGTAACACACAAACTTTTGCATTTATAATTATTAGTAGGGCTAATGGCCCCACTAGCCGGTTCGCCGTAGGTACTACAAGTTTCCGATTTTTTAAACATACAGTCATAAAAAGGGCCATAGCACCCAGTAATAGGAGCTCCGTGATAAATAGAAAAAAAACAATGGAAATAAATGCGATTGGTGAAAAAATCAAATGGGGGGGGAAAAATGCGAATGGAAAGTTAGCTACGCGGAATTATTCAGTTAGGGTAACCGATTTATGTTCTCACTTGTAACAATTGAAAATCGACTTTCGCGCAGGTTCATGATACTTAGTGCGCATTAAGTTTAATGAATGTTTTTTCCAGGGACTCGAAGCTGACGCGCCTGCTGAAGGACAGCCTGGGAGGCAACTGCAAGACCGTCATGATCGCGAACATCTCCCCGTCCAGCGTCAGTTACGAGGACACGTACAACACGCTCAAGTACGCCGCGCGCGCAAATAAGATCCAGGTAATGTCAAATTCAACATTCAAAATTCGAATTTTCATTTGGTGCATTATCCTACCATAAAAAAAACGTGGGAATTAAATTAAGTAGATACTTAAAAAAATTGCATTAGTGATAGAATAAGAAATAGTACTTACATACATACATACAGACCTTCACTCCTGTCTCCCAATGGGGACGGCAGAGACTATTGAACGCCAGGTGCACCGGACATACAACTTTCGCTTCCTCAATATTCACCATCCTCTTCATGCACGTACAGTTGAGGAAATTGATTCATAGAAGACTGGAGTATTGTGAAAGTGACGTAATGAATCAAAATGTAAGAGACTTGTTATGATTTTATTTACAGTGTCACTTTGACATGTTCCGAAGTGGTCTAGGAATCAATTTCCTTGACTATGCGTCGGTTACGGGTGCTTTTGATTTGGCCCTTTTCAGTTTAACAACTATTATCCCTAATTTAAGAGAAAAAAACGTGTTTTGTAGCTCAATTTTTTTTCTAAAAATGTTTTTTTTAATTTAATAGCGTTTCGTAGTACCATACTACCGACGTGTAAAAGAGCCCTTATGTAGCCAGTTTACTAAGTAAAAAATTTAAATGTAGAATTTTGTTAATTAATAACTTGTTCCATAGCTGACTGTGAAGAAGAACCTCGTGGATGGAGACATGAAGGTGTCCCAGTACGTGAGGGTCATCGAGGAGCTCCACAAGAAGGTTCGCGAGCTGGAGGTCAAACTGTCGCTGTCGGTGCCGCCGCCGCCACAGAAGGAGCAGCCCAACTTGCTCAAGGAGAAAGGTATTTCATTACTAAAGTTATTTAAACGTGAGTTGATCGCGTTATATTTTATTTTGAAAACAAGGTGGCCCAGGTTCTTGGTAAATAAATTTCAATATCTAGAGGGTAAAAGATATAAACACTCGTCATCCCAAATGGTTCCTCCGGTTCCTCTTCTGTTATTATTATGAGTAGTAGTGTTACACTGTCGTGTTCCATTTCTTGGCGGCAGGACTCAATAGGTTAAAAAAAAACCCTTTTCAAGTATTAAATTTCGGGATCACCTTAAAATTCGTTTTTTTTCCGAAAGTTTATTATTCCGAAAACTTGTACCTATGCGGGACCTATTAAAAGCATAATTCAATTGTTATAGTTACTTAGGTTAGCTTAGGTTTGATTTATAAGCAATATCAAGAAATCAAGAAATAAAATAAATTATTTTATCAAAACATTGCATACGGAATGGAATCATGATTTTTTACCTATATTAAAATCCGTATTGTGGTGAACTTGAACCAATATGCCGGATATCGCGCAGGTGACAATGCGGTTGCTATGGCAACGCGCGTTCCCCTCACACCGCGCCTCTTATCGCCTACCTGTGACGTCCAAAAATTGAGTTTCCCAGGTTCATTTTACGTAGAATGCATAATTTATTTATTTATTATAGAAAAAACACTAAGGGCGGATTCGACCAAAAGGATTCGGATTAAGACTTAATGCGACTGGACTAATCGTCCATACAAATTCGGGGTTTCATCTAGGTCAGGGGTCGGCAACCTGCGGCTCGCGAGTCACATGCGGCTCTTTGGATGAGGCTGCGGCTCTTTAGTTCCATTCGCAAATATATATAGATTACTTTTTTTTATCAACAAACTTTATGAAAGTATAGAGGCTATTTATTGTTGGCAAGAAAAAATTTTGTGGCTCTTTAAAAACTTGAAATTTTGTAAATAGTAATTTTTGGCTCTTCCGACTCAAAAGGTTGCCGACCCCTGATCTAGGTATAAGACCTTATTCCAATTTAGTCAAATCCAACCTCAGCCAATGATTGGCTTTCACAGACGGAAGCAGAATATTTTATACCCATATTTCCCCGTAGCGTGCGCGGAGTGGCGGCGCCGGGTCGTGGAAGAAGAAGAGCGGTACATCGCGGTAGAGGCGGCGCTGCTAGCCCTGCGCGCGCGCGGCGCGGTGCTGGGCCTGCGCGCGCGGCTGCGGGCGCGCGCCTTCACGCACGTGGCGCACCTCGCGCACCGCTCCTCCAACGAGGCCATGGAACTGGTGACATATCTGAACATACCTTTATTGAATCATCAGCTATTCCAACGTGGGT